>UYYA01000302.1:0-74092 GCA_900624975.1 Angiostrongylus costaricensis
CTCTCGGCGTTGATCAATCCCTGAGGGATGCGCCATGCATTCGGCTTCATTAAGTATCGTTGGAGGTGATTGAATGCATATCTGGCCATTACAGTGCAGTGACTCGCGGTAGCCTACCGATATATCGATCCATTGCTGCTATTCTCCCAGACAATTCTGATACCAATTTACCGCCCCCGGAGGGATGGAAGGCTTGGTGGGCCATGTGCGTGGAGACCGATTCCCACGTGGGTGTTGCAGGGCGCCTCCGACCACTGCGCCACACCTGCCCGTCTGGGGCTTAACCTCCCATAAATTGATCCACAACGGTCCTTGAAAACTTCGCGTTTTTAGCTGCCGCATCTCCAGCATGTTAGTGCTTCAAGTCATGTCGGATGAAGTTTGTTCAATCATGAATGTGAAGAAACTATATGTAAACTAGAGACAGCGAGCAAATTCAAAAACTGAAAAGTTTACAGATGACATGTTGGGTCACTTTGTATACTTGTATACTCTGTGCTGACCTGCACTTGAATTGCTGTGTTTTTAAATAGTTAGACTTCATTAAACGTCGTTCAACTACTGTGCTAAAAGATCTCTATGAGTAGATTGTAGGGCTAATTTAGAAGAAGTCTGACGGTAGCTACGAAGACCCTTTTGCCCACCTTTCTTGAGCGACACGTCCAACACTGGTGTAGAGCAAAATAGAACGAGCCGGAGCAGAGGTGCCGCAATTCTGAAGGCTTAACACATCTCGGGAATGAGCTGACAATGCTGTAGACACACTGAACTCGACCCAGTACGCTATTGACGATGGTGATGCTACCTGTACATCGGCTGCAATAAAGTGCCTCCCGGGCTAAGGTGAACCGATCAATAAGTCAAGATTTTGACCATTTTTGTTAAAGTTGCATTAAACTCGGTCGAAGGAAGTAATCAATCAGAGGCTAAATTTATCGATTTTTTTCTTCATTTATCATGTGATGGCCTGATAAACACATGTCTAAACATGAATTCCAACGCTCACAGAAGCTTGTAGACGTGTTCATTATCAAATCCACGTGGATGCGCATATAAAATCCAAACCATTTCCATGTTCACCTCCATTTTGTTTCGTCTATCGCGAATCTCTACGTCTTCGTCTCAGGCTAGTTCTTGTTTCTTTTTGAAGTTCTTCTTAATAAAGTTGTGAAGCTGTAATCCGTTTATCATGTTTTATAGTAATAGATACCCGGTACTACAAACTTGCTCGGGCTCACCAAACTTCCCATTGTCCGGGATCTGCAAACTGTGGTCAGAATTGTTTGGCGGATAGTAGCGCTGATTTCATACAGCGAAGTCATTGTAAAAGTCGGATATACGTTCACTTATCTCTAACGATGCTTGATGAAGCTGAATGCATGGCACATTCCCTTGGAGACTGATCAACGTGGACTTTGCAACTTTGTCTTGCCTTATCCTTTGCCAGATGGGAAGTTACATTTTCCATCGACGGTTAACTCAGATCATACCTAACAGTTAGCCTTGACGTATATGTATAATTTCACTGATAGGTAATGGACTCGATGTCAGCTTAAGACCCCAAAATCCTATATTATTGCCTTCCGTCTTTTTTCACAGGATACTTTCTAAATGCCATCCATCACCTTATGATCAATGCACCATCAAATGGGAACACTTTCACAAAATTTGGACAGAATCTAGCAGTTAACCGTTGAACAATCCAAAACAAAAAGTTTTTTTTTACCCAAGGGCTTAAATTTACAATCGAAACGCGGTTATTCAATGTAAGAATTTCAACAGCTTTCCTTTCAGAGGCTGAAAATAACTGAAACACCGAAAATGTCGTTCTGGCACATGTCCAGGATGATGGAGCGTATGATGGATGAGTACATGAAAGAAATGGCCATGCATAATAGTCGATTCGCACAATATTGGAAGGATGCAGATCATTCAATGCTACAAGTTGCGAACGAAGCTCATCAGGTAGGAATGAAGACGATTTTGGTGAATTTGGATCAGAATGAACCACAAATGATATGAAGTAACAGGAATAGGGCTAAGAGGCCAAGGTTGCTAGGATTACGACTGGCCGAACTAGTGACGGCTGTCGGATGAATGGGTGAGGTTGCAAGGAGTTATGTACCCACATCGAAATGAAAAAGAAGCCATGTATTCGTAGAAGTACACCGGCACCTCGTGATAGGTTAAGCGACAGACTAAATGCAATAATTGCCCATCTAATTTATGTGAAATTTTTTTTCCTATAGAATGCTTTTTTAATATAATCATTCTGGAAGCTTCATTACTAACGATGAACATGGGAGTCTGCCAATGGAGAACACCGTAAAGTACACCACATCGATTGAAGGTTTTGCCTAACCGATGTCACTGTTGTCCCAAAATTCTATCCGGATCAAACTACCGCTTCCTTGCGCACGATTCCATTTCTCGCAAAAAGTATAGAAAACTGCTAAGTTAAAAAAATGAAGTTCGGAAATCACAATAAGCTGGGATTTGTTCAGATCAAATTCAGACACTAGTCGGCTCTCGGGAGGATGCTGTCATCGATAGCACAGACGAAGAATACGATCAGTTCATACAACATCTCCACGTTAGCGTTATGAAAGCTGGGAGTTGGAAGGTCACCAAGAGACCTCTGCCTCCAAGCTAATACGTTGCCATGAAAGCACGAGCTGTAAAACAATGCAGAAAGGCGATAAAAGAAGAGTTTAAAGAAAGAAAAGCACCAGCTGAGGCTAGGAAAAGCATTTGCAAAGCCCATGGAAGCTTTCCAAACTACAAAACCAACACGGTTGCATACCGAGGTCCAGACAAGACAGTTACAGCTTGCAAAAAGGCAATGGAGGAAACTTCCTGCCCTTTATGAAATAAAGGAGGATGGGTATTTCGTACAACCGGTTGTTTATTCCGAAATCCAACACGCTATTTCTTCGGTGAAGAATTGAACAACACCCGCTTCGGACAGGATAAGATCTGAACACCCAAAGAACCTCTCGCCAGTTGTCACAAGCACACTGGGGTAGCTCTTTGCACGTTGCCTGTCAGAATGCAAGGTTTCCGTTCAAAGAAAGACCAGAAACACACAATCTTCATGCTTTATATTGCCTATACACTCTTCACTCGAGTCATCCTAAGCGGGAACAGAACATTAGACGAAAGACATCCAAGCTAGCAAGAAGGTTTTCAAGAATATTTCAGCACGATGGACCACATTCGGACGGTAACAAGTCTCTTTGAAGTATCGCAAAGGTACAAGAGACCGCTCGGCTTCACTTTCATCGACATGAAACAATTGACTCAGCTGAGACAGAAGCATTGGTGAAAGCCCAGAAGAGCAGAACATCTCTGTTAATATGCCAAAATTTATAGCAATAAAGGATAAAGGGTAAAGCTTTCAGCGTTGATCAATCCCTGAGGGATGCGTCATGCATTCGACTTAATTAAGCATCGTTTGGAGGTGATTGAATGCATATCCGGCCTTTACAATGACTCGCGGTGGCCTACCGATGTATCGAGCCAGTGCTGCTACCCTCCCAGACAATTCTGGTACTAATTTACCGCCCCCGGAGGAATGGAAGGCTTGGTTGGCCATCTGCACAGAGATCGATTCCACGTGTGTGTTGCAGGGCGCCTCCGACGACTGCGCCACACGCGCCCCTCATAGTAAACTATAAAAAATTTCACAACAGAAATATGACCATTCTGCAACAGTATTACCATCGAAATGAAAAGAGGGGTTAATCAAGGGGCTGCCATCTCGGCAAAATTATTCACTACCACCAGAAACGTCATATGAACACTGGAATGAAACAATATAGGAATAAAAAGTGATGGTCTGCAATTGGACCACATTGGCTTCGCTAGTGATATCGTTCGTATAACACCATGCATCAGGCAAGGAAAACGAATAATGGCCAGCATTGATAACACCTGTAGAACGAGCGGTCTTCGGATGAATCTACCAAAAACGATGTATATGGGAAGCGAATTAGTGTCGTATGCCCTATTCACGCTCAGCTGAAAGAAGGCTTCAGCTACGCCTCTCTAGATCAGAAAATCAACATGATAAATTAGTTAGCTCCAAGGTTGAGCAAAAGAAAGCGAGATGTTTGATGACTTCTCAAGAGCTTTGATGATGTAGTGAAAAGAACAATGAACACCAGACTCCGCGCCTATCCTTTCGAGTACGCGATTCTCGCTGCCTTAACGTAGCCTCAGAAATATGGGCGCGACGGAGGCAAGTTGATAGACCAGTCAACATCATAAAATGCGCAGTCGAAAAGACGATGATGGGATAATTTATCTTGAATTATGAAATTGAGGGAGTGGATCCGAAGCACCGATCTACGTCTACGATCAAATTTTAAAGATGCTGTTCTGTGCGCCAAATTGCCGAAGAAAAGATGAGCCAGACACGCAATGCGTATAAACGCTAACCGATGGACAAAAGGAGCCGTTAGTGACTGGACTCTTCGGGATGTCGAGCCCACAGTAGGAAGGCCATTGATCCCAAGGTCAGAGTTCTTCACGAAAACGCTAGAAGAAACATGTAACGACCAACGTGTCTCTAGGGCCAACAGTTCCCATTCGGCTACTCTTGCACGATACAGGGAAAAATTAAGATTTACTGGTGCCTTCTCGAATCACTCGATGATCAGTGGGATCATAGGTAATACTGTGATCCACGCTAGAGAGATGTTTCTGCACTCTGCGGTTCTCTATTTATACCAAGAATGGAATTGGAGTACTTTCAAAGACAAGCTGCTAATACATTAACGACTGCGTCTGATTTTAGACTGCAATCGTAGCGGATCAAACCTATTCTTTCTCAACACTATATATTGAGCTTCATGCTCACTTTTCCAAACCTAAGGAAAAAAAAAAGGAATCCAAACCAAACCAAACACATTTCACTACTCTGTTTATCCGAAGCACTGCTCGTTGTCACACTACTTATATAATACAATAGGCAAGCAGTCGACATGGTGCTCATGTTTTTCTCTCCTTCTTGATGAACCTTTATGACACTCTGTACAATGAGGAGTCATCACGGTACTCATGAAGATGAGCAAACTTGTTCCAATAACCGTTTGTACTGTAATGTAGAGAAACTAGATTTTCTCTATCAATGGCTGCTACCTCATATGTTCATGATGCTATCTACTCAATACAAAGCGTTTTGCTCGATAAAAATAAGAATTGGAGGGCTGATGCATTGAAATCAATGCTTACGGTCACGAATAGTTAATTGGCTACTTTTGTTTTCGTCTAATGAATTGGACGTGAAATGAAGCAATTTTGAGGTGTGAATGTAATCACGAAATGTGGTAACGCTCAGATATGATCAGGTATTATTGTCAAAAATATTGCTTTATTATTACTACTATTACTATCATTACTGGAGCGAATAGCACAGCAGTACTGAAGTCTGTTATCACGAGCATGCTGCTCTCCGGGCCAGTCAAGCCTCTGATTCCTCCAGAATCGGAAATTGATACCAAATTTGTTCGGGAAAAAAACCTCTCTGCAATCCAATTCGGAACGTTCAAGCCCTGCTATCCCCACGGTTCCAGTGAGAATCAACTCGACCGACATCCTACGACATTCAAGATGAAACAAAAATCCTAAGCAGCAACCAAAGTCACACGTAAAGTTGAAAGGTCTTCGTAGGTAATGCAAGGAAACGAATCGAATGTTAGAAGTGCTGGTATCCGTACAGTAGAGCTGCAGACGGAAATTTAAAGAAATAAATTAAGAACAACAAATTATTATTGTTATTATTGTTATTATTATTATTATTAATGCTATTATTGTCTTTATCCATAGCTAAAGCCACATGATATTCTCGCCGCATATAAGAAGCGTCCAAGCAGTCTAATGATCTCCACTAAGCTCTGCAAGCGCATCTATTTAATTTTGCTAGGTTTTTTATCTATATATTGCGTGGAGTCGTTTTTAGGTAGTAGATGATGATAAGAAATTCGCCGTTTCGATCGATGTGTCACATTTTAAGCCAGAAGAACTAAAAGTGAATCTGGATGGTAAAGTGCTGACGGTCGAAGGCAAGCAGGAATGTAAAAACGACAACAGTTATATGGCTAGGTTCGCTGTTTTTGTCATTCGCTGTATCTTGCCGTGGATGTCGATGATTTCGACGAGCAGAACTACGGATTCAGATCATTTGTGCGTTCTTGGACTCTTCCGAATGACGTGGACACAGATGCAATACAGACGGAGTTAAACGATCAGGGCAAACTGACCATTGAAGCACCAAAGAACGGGGCCACCGTTAGCAAGAAACATATTCCAATCATGCCGCCGAAGGACAGAAAGCGTTGATGTCCTACAAGACTACATCTAGAGCTGTGCAGTGATCTGACCACCACTGAAGCTTTCTTCTATTACTAGAGAAAGCTACCGTATTTCACTACAGCATATCCCTAGATGTGGTCCAGCCTAAGCCCATTTGTCTGAATTCTACGATGTCCCAAGAATTCTTTTTTGCCTTTTTTTTTCTTTGACTGCAACGAAACTAGTAAGCGTTGGTATTTCTTCAGTTTTCGTGCAGTGTTCTAATAGTGAACAAAACTCACTCATTTGTAAGGGACATCATATTCATTTTATTAAGATCTTACGGTAGGATAAACCCCATCGTTGGATGTGTGTAGAATTCAGTAAAATAAAATGTTAACCCAAGAAAGGTGCTGTATTAAACTATTCGTATAACCAAGCATCTGTGACAGCTGAAGTCTAAAAACTTCTATAGAACAGAAGGGCCATCGCAGTTACACCTGACTTTAAATTACCGCTCTGTTTCTACTGTTTTATATAGGCACTTTAAATAGAAAGGTTAAATGTTCGAGGTTCATCGATTTCTTCGAGATACGCCACGCACTCGAGTTCTTCAAGCCGCATAGAGGTGATTGATTGCATACCTGGTCTATCTTTGCGGTGGCCTACCAATGTAACTGTTGTATCCAATCAAGGAAATCTCTTCTGCTTTCCAAACCTCGAAGTGATGGAAAATTTTGTTAGAGCTGCGAGTGGAATTAAACCAATAATCCTTTGAGTGTTGCAAGGCAACTCTTACTAATGTGCTCTACTCGTCTCGCAAAGATTAGATAATATCTGCAGAATTGATTCTTAACTGTCATGTTAATCATTCGCTGCTTGTAATCGCGCAAGTTTTTTTTATCTCTTTCTGCATTTGCGATAAAATGTCAAAGACTTTACCCCATCCGTTACTCTATTATCCTGTTTATCTAAGCCGATCAAGCGACGTGATGCATGTCTAACTCTTAGTTGACCTTTAGACAGATGCACTGCCGTTCAAATGAGTGTGATGCTCACTATTATTGGTACGTCGATAACAATTACAATTACGAAACAACCCAAAATCGATGACGATCGATATTTGGTATTCCGCTGGGAAAATTCGTCAGATAATATTTTATGAGCTCATCGGTTGAGCACCAAAACAGTAAAGTTAGTAGTGCACCTTGAATGTCATCGAAACGGGATAGGTGGCCAGGCACGAGCTATCCGTATTTTTTTTTTTTTTTTTTTTTGATAGCAACATCAAATAAACGGGTCTCAATAAATTGGTAAGGTCAGAAGAGGACAAAATGCTAGACATATCTCAGTACATACACAATTTTGTTATTCGAAATAAAACCATTAAAACCTGCATGTTTATGCCGTTAAGAAGATCCATTTATTCCATTACGGTAAAACTCCAGCTGTTTGGATTTCATAAATCTTTCTGAAGTGTTCTTGTTTCAAATGACTGCATTCAAATAACCAAGAATTCCATGAGAGGCGGTAAGCCTCCGTTTCCCGCAAGTCGGCCCTTTGAATTAACCAAAAGTACATAAGAAACTAGCCTTGAGTACAACCACCTTCGGAAAGCAAGAGTCCTACGAGTTACCCTATAGATACTTTTTAACATGAAAAAACGATAGGAAATGTGCGAATGAAAGAGAACTGCGGTGGATTTCGTATCGTTGCGCGAACGAAGCTCACAGAGCAGCTTTGCAAGGAGACATAATCAGCTGGAATCTCCATTGTTTTCTGACTGAGTTATCTCCGCCGTTGTTAGGATGATAAGTGATGGGTCATTCCTAAATTCCGTCTTTTATCTGTGTTTCTAACTGTTCACGATTTCTTCATTTTTCTTCGGTTTTCACACGGTTCATCATTAAGAATCATTAGAGGAGTTTTTGGTTACCTTTGGCCAAACTATCAATCTTTGACGATCTGTCAGATGAGATATTTGAGATCTGATCTCATACGATTGAAGGTCGCTATAGATATTACAAATAAGGCATGACACGTAAGACCTACCGTATCTATTGTATTAAATATCGATCGAATACCTCTTTTTTATTATGTTCACTTCAATTTTTTTTGACACCTTCATGCCTTTGGAAAGTAGCTGCTCCCTTTCACTCTTCGTCACAGGATTCGATTTGTTTCCTTTCTTGCTAAATTAATTATATTTCCAAATTCCGTCCCTTATTGTTTTATCCCTTTAACCTCTTTGTTTCAAGGGCAGTGAGTCTGCTCTTATGCATTTAAACTTAACTTTAACCCACTTTAACCAGCTCGATTTCTCTTCACGCCAACAATCCTTTTCATCCCTTCATCACCAGTTTCTTCCGCTTCCTGCCGGTCTCGATATGTTATTATATTTTTCACTCCCATTCTTTTCCCGTTTACTATTAAAACTTCTTAACGCCCTATTTAATTGTGTTTTATGCTGCTGCAATCTTTGAAGGTACTTCCTCAAAACAGTTAGGAATTCACATAAGTCCTTGCTTACTCCTCCGCGCTTTTTAAAAGTTCATCGATTGCTTCGGAGTTTACCGATTAGTCGTGGTCATTTTGTCCTTAATGAACAGTTGCTTACATTTTTTAGTGCCTTAACTAAGCATACGATGCCATAGGAATCGAAAACTCGTTCAAGAAATGCGGGAACTCGTCCCATTTAAAACAACGAAAAAATGCACTTTCGTGATCTCAAGGAACGTGTTGTTCAAAACTTTGTAAGAAATATTTGAAACACTATGACATTAACGTTTGCTGTGAAAGTCCTTGCTAAATTTTTCACAGACGTTCTCACAATAAAAGTGAAATTTAAAATTTCCGTGCTTAACTGGTTGACTATAATTTAATAAAGCACTGGGTAGCTAGCTGGAAACCCAATGAAATCCCATTCTGCAACAGAACAACCTTAAACACTCGAATAGTCGCGATAGTTCTATATGGACTATCGACTCGGATTGTCGGCTCTGATGAAGGCAAAAATGTCGAAACATTAACTGAATAAAAATTATGTATCAAACTCGTGTAAGCTTATAAAAGAAAAAATACAAGTTATTATAGTATCTATCGATTCTGTTTCATATGTTCACCAAGATGAGGACGATGTTGTTCGTTTTGACGTTGCTTAAAAAACAACACAGCCATGACCACATCACAGTAAAACCTTCAGCGAAGTCGTTCACTACATAATATATTAGATTTCACGATGAGATCCACTACATTCTCCAGATGTTCTCCAGATTCTTCTCATATCCTTGCGACTGGTTAGCTCTATGGCTCCTTCAGCAACGGGCAGGTGCATAGTCAATTTATCGTCTTTATGAACAGTGCAAAGTGTTCCAGGTGCGGTGGATCGGCTCGGATTTCGGAGCACCAAACCCGTAAGAGGTTATGCTCACCGCCGGCGGCTATTCATGTTAAGTAAAAAAACACAACAAATGAATATTCATAGGAACGAAAAGAATTGGAAGAATAAGGATAACTTTCACTCTGTAACTGAAACGCGGTAAGGTGTTCGGGATATGAATGGTGGTCGGTCGTTTGTTCTACGACACTTGTACCTATGTTACGCACGATTGTGGTTGTACTCGCTTCCAGAAGAGTGACTTCCTGAGCAAACACGTTACTTAGTCTTCAAAATCAGCATCACACCGACACTGTTTGCAACGAGTAGTATAACTTGGCTCGAAAGTCTGACTAAGAGTGAACCAATATCACCGCCACCGCCATGGCTATCGGTTTCTTTCGGGAACATTTCCAGCTGTAAGCGAACAAAATGTCAATATGCGAAGGTAAGTGCATGTGACGAAAGCAAAATTGGATTCCTTGCAGGGATCCGGCCGGTATGTCAGTGAGGAGAGGACATGACAGATCGTCAACCCTGTAGCTGAATCCACATACGAGCCTAATAGCCTTTACGGTTGGCGGTTGCAAATAACAAAGCAGTGAATAAATCATTATGGCTTCTACAATGCATGAGGAAGAATTGTTCAAGTTTTTAAGCAATATCGTGGAAGAGTGAAAAAGTGGGACGATAATGCAGATAACATATATTTAGCGATTCAGGCTCATAGCATGTGAAGTTAACAGCGGGTTAGGACAGACTATGTTCCATGTTCCAACTCCTTTTCACAAACGGAAAGCAGTAGCTCCAATTTTCTATGTCTGACTATTAGGTATGGACTTAGGGGAACTGATTTTGCTTCTCTGATGAGCTATTTGATCCAATGTTGTGACGAGATAACTAAGCCGTAACCTTTTTTCAGGTTCTATCAAAAGTAGAATGTCTCCGTCTGAATAACAAGGAAAATTTTTAATTTCATGTTATTAGGGCGCGTGTGGCGCGCAGTAGTTGGAGGCGCCACTGCGACACACACGTGGAATCGATCCCCTCGCCCATGGCCCGCCAAGCCTTCCATCCCCTCCGGTGTCGACAAATTGGTACCAGACTTGTCTAGGAGGATAGCAGCACTGGCTCGATACATCTCGGTAAGCCACCGCGAGTCATTGTAAAGGACGGATATGCATTCAATCACCTCCAACGATACTTAATGAAATCGAATGCATAGTGCTTCCTTCAGCGATTGATCAACGCCGAGAGCTTTATCCTTTGTCCTTATGTTATTACTTAACGGCAGTCAGGTAGTAAAAAATATTAGCAACGGTGATCTAATCTGAACTTAGCTCTGGACTTCATGCTAAATAACGTCGGAGCTATTGGACATTGTCTTCGTCATTCAATCACCACCATGCAACTATGAATAATCGAAGAAAGATGAACAAGAAGTCGATTTCTAGAAATGAAACTTAATAATAAGGCCATAAAATTACAAGCTACTTAGGTTAATGCTTGGCGCATCCATGGTTTAGTATGCATTTTTTGACAACGTGGGTTTAATGAATAGTTGACATGTAGATAAAAATTAGTCTTAACTCACCACTCTATTACCAATCAATTAAGCCTAATTACTATAGAGTGCCACAGCGTTGGGTCGCGTGGGGTAGTAACCAGAGGGGCCCTGCAATACACGTGAGGTCCTTAGTTTGATCCCCAGTCCCAGGATCACCGGGACGTTCACCCCTCTCAGGTCTGCGAATTGGAACCAGATTTGTTCGGAAGAGCAAGCGCTGACTTAATGGGTAGGCCACCGCAAGTCATTGCATCGACATGATTCAATCGACCCTAACAGTGCTTGATAAATTCGAACACATGGTTCACCCTTCAATGAATGATCAACGCCGAGAACCTTACTCATTTATCCTTTTCTGTAATGCTACTCTAGTTTTTTTGTTTTTTTTTTTACTGTTAAGAGTCTGCCCATCACTCCGTGAGTTCTCCACAAGGATTCCTCCCGACAAAGGTTACGGTATCGACGACGGAGCGGGCGGTGCTTCACCGTCGAACAACAACAACGCGACAGGCGTGCAGTCGTGCATGCTGCTACAGTGGCCACTTGCCGCCGCCGCTTGCTTAGTCGCGGCAACGTCGACGTCACGGCAAATCAATACCTGCAATGTGGTACGTAATTGCGTACTTTGTTACACGTCTGTTATTCTTACGGCTTCTATTTACTCATTTTTAAAGTTCCCCTACCTCTCTGCGTTCAGTAACTGATTTATAGCTTAAACTCTTCACAAAAAGTTTCCAAATCGACTAGAAAATGAGATAAAGTGAAAACTAGACGAGTATACAACTAGTATCAACATGCGTTTAGTGTAATCGTTGTTTTTCAATGAAATTGGAGTCTGTCTTGATTCGCTCGCAAAGTGCGATCTTTTGCTCCCACCTTTATCCGCTGATGTCAACTTTCATAAGTTACTATGGGCCGGATTTGTGATTCAATCTGTCAGAATCTATTCAATCAAAGTTTTCTGAGGGTGGGTTTGCTCACTTATCCTTTCAAGTGTTTTGGAGACTTCGAACGACAAACGGTCGGCTATCACTTTGTGTACATTCGAATAGATTTGAAAAACACCGCTTCAATAGTTATTTGAGTCCATGAAATTCACACTACTTCATCTTCAGTAGGCTTCAAACTACCCCTGCTATAAATCATGTACTATTAATTATTTATGTTCTTTTGACAGTCTATTTATTTTTACTAAAGCATAGTATTATCAACCCCATTGTTGAGCTAATTCATTTCTGCCCAAAGTTTTCTAAAAGTAGTCGATTGGTGAGTTATTTTAAAAATTGAACAAATATTAAAAAATGAAAAGGACAGAGCTCTCGGCGTTGATCAATCCCTAACGGATACGCCATGTATTCGACTTCATTAAGCATCGCTGGAGGTGATTCAATGCATACCTGGCATTTACAATTCCCCAGATAAATCTGCTACAAATATGTCGACCCCGGAGGGATGGAAGTCTTGGGGAACCTTAGGCACAGGGATCGATCCCATGTGTATCGTAGGGCGCCTCCGACCATTGAACTAGATGCGTCCGTATAAGTAAGGACTAAATACGATGAAAACAATTCAAAGTCGCCATATTCATTTATAGAAAACGCTAAAAGTCTGCTCGTTTGTTGTTCCCCTCTCTGTCATTTTTCTCCTTTTCCTGCTCCTCCATCCTCTACTCTCTCTCTCTCTCTCTCTCTCTCTCTCTCCCTCTCTATCCCTTTTTTTGTGTCCCTAAATCACAAGGACTTCTTTTTTCAAAACATGTGTTTGTTATCTGACGTGCAAAACTAGGCAGAGATCAGATCAGGTTCAATGGAGTTGCGACTCTATCAGTGTCAAGCTTTTTTACACGTTAATAGCCACGTATGTTCACGTACACACATGTCTACCCACCTGTCACCATGACACTTAAATACTGAATTTTTCACATAAATTCATGGCTATTTACAGCAGTAGCGAACTTTTTCCTTGCATTTCAGTCTTCTTTCTCGCTCTCTCATTCTGAGTCTCCGTCTGGCCTATCTTTCCCTCTTTCTCCATCACGTTCCCCTTTTTCTTCCTTTTTCTCTACCTCACCCTCTCTCTCTTACACCTCACTCATTCCTTGTATTTCCTTCACTCTGTCTCGTTCCTCTACTTCTTCCTTTTTGCACAGGATTTCTAACAGCCGTCTTTCCCCCTTTCTCTCTCTCTTCCTCGTCCAATTCCCGTGTAGCTGAGACACACTGATGATCACGTTAGTACTTATTTCCTTGTAAAATAGCAATTTTATAAGGAAAAGATGGCAAAAATAAAGAACGGGAAAGTCGCAGTACTCTTTTGGACATATAGGAATCTTTCTTTGTTCCTTTTTTCCTTGTTCTAAGAGCTCTTATCGGGAGAAATGAGACGATTTAGCAAGTGGAGTTTGGTCCAAAAGTGCAAATTGGTGGTCCTGTAGTCGTTGTTGATCCAAGAGGCGGCCTTGTGCTGTGCTCAAAGCGTCGCACAAATCTTCTTCACTATCACCTGACTTAACTTATTTTAAGGTTTGAAATAAGTAGTATGAAGAAAAAGTGTGTATATCCCCGTAAATCATTAAGACTGATTCCTATTCATAAGTCCGCCAAATCCTCAACCTCTTCGTCCTTTCCTCAAATCTCCAAACGCTTCAGTTCTATGCAAAAATTATCGGAAGAAATAATGACTGGGTAAAGTCTAGTAAATTTCAAAGCTCGGTATTACTTATTTCTAATATTTTTTCTATTTTAGCTCAATTTCTCTCTTTTAAAAAGATTCTAGAGAATTCGCCGCAAACTATTACAAGATGTCCCACAGCTTCACATTTACAGTTGTTTAAGTCTCAATGAATGAATCTCTCCTTAGCTCATGTTGCGTCAACATTATTCTGCATGCATAAAAAAATTTTATAACCTTTATCAGCATGTTCCTCCTTGGTGGTCACACTGGTAGCAATACACTAATATTGAACCAGGCGGTCTTCTTCTTTCTTTTTTTCAAAAAGCGCCGACTCACCGCATATACGACGACGGACGACTCGTTTACTACCGATTGTCGCAAAGGTCGTAAAGGATGCTGTTAGCTGATGTTTCTCAGGCGCAGATGAACACACAGACCTTGAACGTCAATGCGAATAACTGACATTAGGTTTTAAAACCACTGAGGCTACAGTTTAGATGGATCTGCGGATACTTCCCAGTGATCTTGATGGAGATATTGCAATCCGGAATGACCAGAAATTAGACGATTATAGTCATGCGGAGCTCAGAACTGATTACTAGGAGTTCTATGAAATCCTGTTGAATGAAATTTATAGAGAGACTGAATATCTCTTGCGTTTCGTCTGAAAATTTTCAAGCATTACCTGATAACCTGTTGATGGTCAAGTGATTTGAGTGCTTGTAAAGTCTCCATATATTCACTTAGCCTGCAAAAGTTCGTAGTGAATTCTGTTTATTCGTGTAAAGCAAGCGGAGTTATGTTTCTTGCTGAAGCCTTTCATAAAAAGTCCTTTTATCGAGTTAGGGGTGCTTATGCCGGCACTTTGCACGCCGTGACAGCGTTCGGCGTACGGTTCTTGTCCGGAGGATCCAGGATCTAAAGGATGTTTAAACGTACAATAGTAGAAGCTGAGCACCAGTATAGAACTGTAACTTTCTTTTATGCAGAGGTAACGAAAGTATAATAATGAGAAGAACCAAAAAAACTGTAGAGTGGACTCCATGAGGATGTAGCCACACGTTGGATGGACATGTTCACAGCTAAAATCAGTCAACTGCACTCGCAGCCTGCAGTTGTTTTACAGACCACAGTATGAGACTGGCCACCTCCACAGTGGCAGAATCAATCCAACCTCATGGAAGACGGTTTCGAGGCAAAGAAACAAATAGAAAATGTGCCAGTGTCTGCACAGCTTGTGAAAATGGTCCGTTGAAGTATCCAAGCATTCATTTGTAGGTAATCTAGGTAAATTAACCCCTAATAAATTTGAATTTGAATCAATGTTCTACTTTAACCAAGCTGTCACATCTTATTATATTTGGACTACGCAAGTTCTTCATTTCACAAATCAACTCCTCTTTGCGGTTGAGAAATTTTTACCAAACTTGTCTGCGAAACCTTACACGATCATCAAATGCTAACGATAACCTGTGTTGAAGAATTGGGAACACCTTAGCACATCTATCTTAGGTTTCAAGGAAGGATCTAACCCACCGGCATTCAGCAAGATCACAAAGATCATAATCCATCCTCAACCAATGGCCAAACCAAAATTCAAATGATAATGGAGAAATACATGAAGAAAGGTGGGAGAGAGAAACGAATCAAATGAAAGAAGTTCTGGGATCTGCGCAATATGTGGTGTCGGGCCATGTGATAAAAATTGCTTGAGTCAACGACGTTGCAAACTTTTTTGGCGTCGTTGACTTTCCTTGGGATCGCTGTGCTATCTGAGGACGCTCTTCTTTTAAGCGCCTTCTTTAGACCAGTTCCGATTCCTCGCCATGCTATGATCAGTTCTTGCTGATGTCAACATATTGTAAATGGAAAATGAAAAGTGCTAAAAAAAATGAGCCCATTCTCGAAAATTATTGCTGTTATTATCATCTCGCTATTTTCCAACACTAGTTATTTCTATAAATAGAGTTTTTTCTACTGAGATAGCTGACATGACTGGCCTTAGATTTCCAGTGCTTAGGGAACCGAATACGAATGTGACTGTTCCGAATGTTGGGATACGATAGCGGCTATGGAATCACTGGATTGGATTACTGTATCACTAATAGAATGTCCACTACGATTCAATGATACGATGTTGCGTAAGCGAATCTCGAACTGGATTAATGAGGGTTCGTTTAATTTTGATCATGAATGATTAGTTGCTCATTGCCGTTAACATTTGACAAGTAAAACTAAACGGATTATGTGATTCCGATAAGTTTTAATTACTTCAGAATGTGGTGCAGCTCTGAACTGTGGTCTCAAAAATCAGCTAAGCGAAAAAGAGATAATTGTTGGACACTTCAAATGTGAAGTCGACAAGAACGAACTACGTCTAGTTGCACTTCTAAACGCTACGATCGGACTAAATCAATGTAAATCAGCTACGTTTTTTATTATCCCAATTTTCTTACCTTCTCAGGGATTCTCATAATTCTCAAAACAAAAAGAAGATCACCAATCAGTAGAATACGTTGAGATGGCTCAATGTTCATTATGAAACTACACAATTTCTGGCTTGAATGACAGTTTTCATTTTCACTTCTTTCAATAAGTTAATGCCAATTTAACAATACTGTTCATTCCAACAACTGAACGAGAAGGATAGAGAAGTAAAAAATGAAGAATAAAATAGAAAGAAAAAAGAGAAAAACAAATCACTGTGTAAGGCGTAGTTGCATATTTCCCTATGTTACGCCAAAGAACACCTGTTTATTGTAGGGCACTTCTATGCACTGTTACATAGTCCCATTCAACAGGTCAAAGTAGGAGGTTAAAATCACCATAATGTACATACACAACGGTAGCTGACGTTTCGGCAGAATCGCCTTCTTCAGAGCCGCTTTCAGGCAGTCGTCAACCATATGCGACTCTGAGCGGTTATACTTCCTCAGTGGAAGACAGGTGAAAAAGGCGGCTCTAAAGAAGGCGATTCTGCCGAAACCTCAATCACCGCTGTGTTGTATGTGTGTTATTGCATAGAAGTAAACGTATGCTGTTTAACAACGTCACGACTGCTAAGAACGAAAACGACAGATTTGTAATCCAATACCGAGGTCAATAGAAAGTCGATCCTAGGAACTGTCAAAATCGCAGTTTAGAACAGTTCTGTGCAACCCTTTAGGTGGATTAGTTTTTATAAGCTTGTGATGTTCTAAACTTCTCAAGTCCTCGAAAAGCCAACATGATGATAGAGGAACTTTTTAACAAAAGCAGTCTAATATCTAACCCCATCTCAAAACGGTTGGTAAGATAATCTCATCAATATTTGGATCGTAACAAGAAAAATTATCTTTTAACTTAGATTTTTCTTCTTATCAGTTAAAAGTGTTTCTTAATAGCTCTAACCTTAAAGGATAAAGGGCAAAGCTCTCGGCGTTGTTCAATCCTTAAAGGATGCGCCATGCATTCGACTTCATCAAGAATCGTTTGCAGATGATTGAATGCATATCTGGCCTTTACAATGACTCGCGGTGGCTTACCGAGATGTATCGAGCCAGTGCTGCTATCCTCTCAGACAAGTCTGGTATCAATTTGCTGACTCCGGAGGAATGGAGGACTTCACTGTCCTGGGGCGCGGGAGTCGATCCCGTGTGAGGGCGCCTCCGACCACTGTGCCACACGCACCCTACTCTAACCTTATCCTTGCGTAATTTCCATGAATAAATAATGAAAGTTTCAAGAATATTTTAAGGAAAATGTTCATAATTGGAGTGATTAGAGCAACAAAATAATGTCTAATACATACTTTTAAAGATTATTTATTGTGTTTCTTCCATTCTACCTTCCCACTTTACCTGCATACCATTTTTTATTGGATTTAGAATATTTTTCTTCCGAAGAAGACAAGATAATAAATAAAATAGCAAAATAATAAAATAATAATGAATAATAAATAGCGAAATAATAATGATAAATAACAAAATAATAAACAGAAGCAAAAGGTTGTTCTCTCCTGAAATGATCAAAGAGCTTCTCCCGTTTTATTCCCTATTTAGATTTTCTTGGAGTGTTTGATCAGAGTAGGCTTTTAAGAAATACCTCATTTTACCCATGTTGTAGTTTCTTTGTTATGGGAATTATTTTTCTGGAAGACCATCAATTGGGTTACCTTTGCGAAATCTTCATGTAATATAACTTCTGTAATGCTGAGATATTTGCAAAACTCCGAACCGCAGGTGTCTACGATATCGTTAGAAAGAATAGGCAGTAAATAAAAAGGTTAAGATTTTGATTACTTCCTGTAATAGTTGATTCTTCAGAGCAATGCAATTCCACCTTTCCTTAACAGTTAATATTTGAAACATTTTAGGTCATTAAGTTTTGATACAGTCGAATGAGTACGGCATTTAAGCTTGTCGCTTGTTTGTAACTAAGACTGTGCATGAGGCTTTCGGTGTAGCTCATCCTTTAGTGATATGGCTTGAGCGATCGACTACAGTGTGTTTTGTAGAGATAAATGGATTTATATTTAGCCTATGCAATGAATTGTGGTGGTCTATCCAGGTATGATCAAGACCTGTTTCTACACTCCTAGGCAACTCTGGTACCGAATTTCCAACACCAAAAGAGATGGTGAACTTGATTAGCCCAGGATGCAGTAGCGCACCGAACTAATGAACCTGTGTATTATAGGGCACCGCTAACAGCTGATCTATGCGTACTCTTTAGTATCGTATTCATCTTAAAATACAAATCATTTTAAAAACTTAAAGTCATAAATTTGAAATATGATAGAAAAAATATGACATTCATGTGTTTTGCTTTACTGTAACTGATGCTATGAACGTTTTCCTCCGTTTAAACAAATTTATATGAAGCCCAATAAACGTTCAATATCGAATGCATGTTATCTAATCGATAACCCTGATATGTGTCGATAATCCAGTACAACGCACTGTAGATAAAGTGTTGAAAAGTCCGCTGAAACAAGTCGTGTAGCGATTTTGATGGTTTGCGTTGATGTCCGTTGTCGATTTTCCTGTTCCTAGTGTATGACGTTCGTCATCATAAACTTCAACATGGACATCGCCTATAATGATCGTAATTTTCAAAGTGTCTCCCATATTCGGATTTTGAAGGGATAATTTGCGATCGCCTCACTGGCGCCGTACAAAGGACGACGATTCCGTCGAACCGTTTAGTCCGATCACCAAGAAGATCATTCATTTCACGTTCCACGCCTGATTAATAAGTTCAGCGATCGTAGAATATCAAAGATTTACTTATTAACTTGCTGGATATTTGCAAAGAAAAGGTGGTCCTAGGTTACGGTAAGGTTAAGTGGCGACAGTGTTACTTTAAATATGTGGTCAAAAGCACCGCTTTTATTGTGAGTCAATCAAATCGTATTTCCGAGTAGAATAATGGGTGAGATTTAGGTTTCAAAGGGATAAGGCGAAACTAATTACGAATAAGATGGCGCAAGGTCATTTAAAATGACTGATCCGTATAATTCGCTTCAGCAAGTTTATAAATGGGAACAGGATGTTGGCATGCACCCTTACCAGCCTAAGAGAAAAAAGTGATGAATATATATTAAATAGAAGGTACCATTTATAGCAAATCACTAGAAGCGTTATGGATTTGTAAGCCACTTCTACACAAACACAGAAAGCACCGTGATAACGATCTCTGCATGACTCTTCGCAAAACCTTATCCAATTCAGCACACTTGAAAAAATGAAGAGTTCAAAGTAAATCGAAGTGTGTATTAACCTTTTCTGTTCTAATTAGCGCGTGCAGTTTAGTGGTTAGAGGTACTCTGAAATACACGTGAGATCGTTGGTTCGATTCCGACCCGTGGATCCATCCATGAACCTTCCGTCATTCCAAGGTCGACAAGTTGGTACCAGACTACGAAAGGACGAGAACACTGAATGATACATGGATGGACCCCTTCATATCATTGTATAGGCCAAATATGCAATCAATCAGTAGGATAGCTAATGGAGTCGGATACATGGTGCATCCCTCAAAAACTGATCAATGCCGAGAACGTTTTGTCTTATCCTTTATAACATTACAAGGCTACTATTTTATTTTAGATTTTCTATATGCCTTCTTTCTAGATAAGGTGGGCACTGAAACTGCACCTTACAATCCGGAAACGTTTATTAAAAAATACTTACCTACTCGGTTACTTGAACAGCAGGTCTTAGCCAGAAGCACGAGCTCCAGCAAATTTTACACATGTCTCTTTGCCTTTCGATCATGGTCCGTGGTCGTGACCTGCTTCGAGTGTATTGCCATGTGCGCATAACATTCCGCGACCTCGATGTTTTAACTTTTTGTACTGCCTATTCTTTTTCCAAGGAGGGTACCATGTGAACTACAACTGCAAAAATGCTAAGATATGAACAAAATTAGGGAGCTCAGTTCGACTTCGAACTTGCGATAACCCTTGTCCGGGGCTAACGTGCTTTCCATTAAACCAACCGAGACCCTTGCTTTGCCCATATCTTGCTGGTGCGATCAGCTATCACCAATCAACGGGTTCAAAACCCACTAGGGCTCCAAGTTTTGCTCGTATCCTGGGATTCCTCTATGGTTGTATTTCATGATCTGTTGAAAGTAAATGCCTGGATGTCCACATTCTTGGGAAATAAATAGTCGTGGTCCTCATGAGTGGCCGGCCGGAAGCACTAACTTTACTATCTGCGACTTCTTTCTTTGGGATTGACTAAAATGCTTTCCATCTAACAAAAATTCTTAATGAAACCAGTTGGTTAAATTTCCGGGTGGCTTGAGAAGCTGGTGGCTGCTGCTAGTATCCATACTGTATTTTAAATAAAACTATAAAGCCATACGTTTTCTTTTCACATCTATTTCTTGTAAAAGTTATGCTTAAAAAACAAGCTGTAGGAATTCTAAAACAGGGTGCTACTTTTAACCACCCTGTATGGAGCATTTGCGTGTGCAAATATAACTGATCGATACTAGTTAAAAACACGCGTCCACTTTGTAACCGGTCGTTCTGGAATACGCTCGCATCCTCTTAGAGTCCATTTGTTTCACTGTTGTTTTCATTTGTTCGCCGACCACTCTTCTCATTACATGAATAGCCCAACCATGTTTTGTTGCGATGTGTATTGCTTTGGATCTCACTTTTGAAGTTGGGCATTCCGCAGTCGGGCGTAATGTTGTGTTCACGCTGGTTATATTTCAGAACGTACCGTTCAAAAAAACCTTGACTTCACAAGAATGAAATGTCAACCAATGTTTCAACCGAGGAAGACGAAGACGTCGAAACGTTAGCCGAAAATAAATATATTTATCAACCTCGTGCAAGCTTATCAAGAAAGAATACATAATGTTTCAACTGTCTAGCAAAGCGTTGGGAAAACTGCCAAGTTACCACGAAGTTTTGGACTCATTCATTAATCCGTGACTTCTCCGGAATTTACGAACGCCATCCCTACTGCTTGCCTTCTTCTTTACAATTATTCCATCGCATTTTTCTATATTTCCACTGAATACCATATGCAAACCTGTAAGGTGGTCCCTGTAATAAAAAAACCGTCCACTTCGACTTGTTTGCTCTTCTACACTTGAGAGATTTCGTAATGAAGAAGATTTCTTCTAGTTTATTCGCAACATTACCATTTATCCGCTTTTCTCAAATTCTTTGAGCATCGTATGATCTTCGCATGTCCTTTACGATGATTTTTGTTCTTCGTCAATACTCGAGGGCACGTGTGGCGCGGTGGGTCGGAGGTGCCTCGCAACACACACGTGGAATCGATCCCCGCGCCCATACCCACCTAGCCTTCCACCCCTCCGGGGTCGGCAAATTGGTACCAGACTTGTCTGGGAGGATAGCAACACTGGCTCGATACATCGGTAGGCCACCGCGAGTCATTGTAAAGGCCAGATATGCATTCAATCACCTCCAACAATACTTAATGAAATCGAATGCATGCCGCATCTATCAGGGTTTGATCAACGCCGAGAGCTTTACTTCCTACCCTTTTATCAATACTCAATGCCTTCTAAATAATTGAGAACTTCAGAACATGAGCTCACTAGAAGAGAAATTATCGTATCGCCTTCACAGGTGTACACAACTTCTTTCTCAAATATCTTTATCCTAACTTTTTGAACGAAAGTTCAAAAAACGCAAATAGAGTGAAACTTCAAACATTTCTCGCAAATACGGTATTCTGCATTGACAAGGTTTTCAAGAACACCATGGGACCCTATTGTCGTCACTCGAAATACGAGCTACAACGAGAAAAGGATGACCAGGCTTTGTTTGTTTCGAAAACCTAGCGTTCCATTTCGATACAAGGTGTAAACTTTTGTCTTCTTGACAAAAACGGGTAGATTTTGACGACTTTTGTTGCGGGTAGAAAATTGGGCCGACGTGAGTTAACGCCAACTCATAACTAGAGGTGAAAAGAAAAGAGTGAAATACATGGAGCAACTATACGGAGTTAGAGATGGGATGCCAAATGTTAAAAATGCTCATCACATCCGAAGTTGCCCCTTCGAGGATTAAAATTTGCAGAAAACTGAGAACGAAATCTACGTTTACGAACATTTCGAGACAAGGACGTAAGAAAAACAGCAACGAAGGATGCAATGGAGAACAAAATCGTATCCTGCTGGGCGACACGCTAATTGCTCAATGTTTTTTGCACCCTAGCGCAAACTTTGACTTAAAAAAGGGAAAAACCTTGTCCCATGGGCTCCACAAAATCAGAATTCCATCTTGGTATGAAAGAAGGGTTTATGTTTTACTACAAAAGATCTGTAAACTCTAGATGCTTTTATATTAGTAAAGCTTAATATTGGCCCAGATATACTCGTTTAAAGTGATAACTCTCGAATAATTTTGATCACATAAGTGCTGCAATCAATAAATATCATCATTAATTAGTTCGGAAATATTTGGCTCAATGGTGAGACTCCTTTTTAGTGATTAAAGTTCGTACAAAAATACACCATATACGGCAACTATTGAACCTTAACAAATAAATTACCCCCCTCTTGTGATGAGTTACTTGGCAAAAGCTTTCTTTTTAAAAAAAAAACCTTGCCATCTGCACATCTACTAAGAGTTCGTGTAGGGCATTGTTAAGAGGTGCACTGCAATCTATGCCCTAGTAGTTGGTGCGATAACGTGCAGCGGACTCACCAAGCCTTTCACCCCTCCGATCTCGGCAAAATAAGACCAGACTGGCCTGGGAGGATAGCACTACTGACTTAATTCATCAGTACACCACCGCAATTCACTCTATGGGCCAAGTGTGCATTGAATCACCTTACGGTGCTTGATAAAGTTCAATGCATGGGCAACTCTCAAGGAATCATCAACGCTTTATCCTTTTATCCTTTATGCATCTACTTTCTCTTCACATTCGTTGTACACATGCATAAGCGTTAGGCTGTCGTCCTCGGTTACTGTAGTGATATACGTAGATTCAATATTTAAGGTTTGGATTGGAGTGCTCATAAATATCACCATTTCGATTCTTCGAAATGACAGAAGCGAACTAAAGATAGGATTCACGGTCTGTTTTAGTTATTGGTGGACTAGAAAAGCATAATCAAAACGTATTCCAGACAACGTATTACCAGCTTATCTACTTGGGCTTGTACTTCAATCAAGGGAACACCTTCTGTCGTTCCTACTTCATGCCGAGATATTGGCTGCAACCGTTCATCGTCGCCTAAAAGGTTTGTATACCAGTTGACTCTTTAGTAAAGTCAGTCAGTTGGTTAAAGGTGAGACTAAACATTCTCCTAGATGCCGGGGCCTTGCTTAGAAGCAAAGAACTCTAGACATCTACCTCAAGTAATTAGTGAAAGTTTCTGAAGAAAAAAGTCATCCATATATCTAATATATAACAAATTGCAAGAAACGGTTATGGGTTATTACTAGCAGAGCTAGAACGCTAAAAAAAAACTATTTTTTTCTATTATTTTTGTTTTATATGATCCGTCTTCACATCTACTTTGCGAATCCCAGCATACCTCACATTCGATTCGTTTCCTCGCACCCATTGTCCACGAACATCTCCAACATTTTTACGTGTAGCTTCAGTTGCTCCTTGAGAATTTCCACTTCATCATCTTGAATGTCGTAGAATGCTGGTCGAGCAATTCTCCCTGGAGACTTGAGACAGCCGGGCTGGAACGTTCCCAATTGAATTGCACAGAGTGATTTTCTTCCCAGACAAGCCCGGTACCATGTTCCCCACTCCAGAGGGATGAGAAGCTTGGTTAGCCAGGAATCGAACTGACACCATGATCGTGATGACGGACATCATTACCACTGTGCTATCACTCCCTTTTTTTAAAAAATAACACATCCTTAGGTCAATTATGACGAAGGGACATGTTACCCTACAAAGGTTCTTTTGAAAAGGCAACATTAAAAATGCTAATGGGTCCATATTTTCTTGAAGATTCCTTTCTCTGACTATTCACACTTTACTTCCAGGACCACCTTTGTCGACAACGTTCAATATAAGGAAAGCAGCAGTTGTTATAATAGCATTTGCAATATTCGCTTCTTTTATGCTATTACTAGTTTATTTCTCACAGATATATGTAAATTGGAGCAAAATTGTAAAAGGGGAATGGAATCAAAGGAAGTACCGTAAAGTACCGCATGTCCAGTACAGCATCGATAGGATAACGCTGAATGGACACATATGCAGCAGAAATATTTAAGTCATAAGTTTCTCGGCGAAGATACAATATTATAACTGCTCAGCGGTAAGAACGAACTTGACTAGAAACTCTTTATTACACGAGATATCACAATCACTTAGCAATGTTTTCCACCGGAAAGCCTACAGCACGAACTCTGCATGGTGTCTATTGTGCATTAAGATCAATTCGTACCTTTTGTCGCCAGTGCATTGTTAGGATGTTCACAACGCGAATCTTTATCTAACAACACTGTCTATTAGCATTCTTGCTCTGATCTCACAAGTGGAAAGTACGGGATTTTCCTCATTGCTTATAACCATTTCTGGAGCTTTGTTTGTATAATAAGTCGGATCAATATTCGTTAAAATTTACTAAATAAAAAGTTCAAGCAGAGGGCCAATCACTAGTACAGTGAAAAATTACAAGGCTTATGTATTGTTAAGCGACAGCACATCTGTGTACTCTATATGTAGCTCATAGTGACAACAGCGTGCTAATAAAACATTCATAAGTGGAGAAGTTCAGCTCAGTATCAAGATCATCTAATCTCATTATCAGTCCTCACCTTCAGCTAGCATCCATTTGTACCTATTAGCTGTCCTCTAACAAACCCATTCTTAGAAAAAACGCTAAGGACAAGACCGACCATCATGAGGCGATCAATTGACACAGTTTGCGCTAACTCAGCTGTGCCTGACAATTTTGAAAAGAACGTCTGTGTGAGAAACAAGGCGAAATAGCGTAAAATTCCTATGATTTCGCTTATGTAAAGAAACTTAGATGAACTCCGCTTAAGAACCCTGATTTTACTATCGTTCAGAGAAAACTATATATATCGATCACATAAGAGTGAGAATTCAGGAGTAAGCTCACCCTGCAGGTCAACAGAGAGTTCTTCGAAAATGTTTTCTAACTCAAAATATATCCAAATACATGATAAACTAAAGTTAACTAAAACTGGAGTACCAGTGCCAAGGTTACACAAAAGCTGAAGAAAATAACAAATATAATTGTCAACTTGAAAGTAGTACATGCATGACTTCAATAGTACGGCCGACTAAAATAGTTTCTAATAGCGAACGTTCCTTTAAAGCTGCGATGGAACGCGCTCTATTGGGATAGAGCGCATCTGAGCAGCAGGATGACCAACCTTCGGTGCCTCGACGGAGAGATGTCCAGCATCGTTTAGCTGGGTACGGAGTGCCTCCAGATCTACGTTTTCCGGCAACGTCCACTTTCGAACGAATGATCTTAAATGGATTATTTCAGCTGTGAGTTAAGGCACAACTATTAATTGTGTTTACAATATCTCACCCACTCTTGACCTTGTGAACTAGGAATTCCATCGTTCCACAATATGTAATACACCATGAATCACCTTGAACTCATCAAATAGTTCTTGGAGATTTTAGACAAGTGGAAATATAAGCTTTAGCACAAACCAGGCTTTGGGCACTTGACTACGCCGGTCATGGAATTGCTCAAGGAGCATGCATGCCATCATAAATCCTTTTGTATGAGTTTCAATGGACTAACGGTCGCTCGTAGTTCGAGCAAAAACTCTCGCAAGAAAATTGCTCAAAGTAACTCAACGACGATCCGATAAGGATTTGATCTGCGGTAAATTACTCGACTGAAGTAGTAAGATTTGCCTTGGCCACTATGTTGCCCCGAACTGCCCTCTCCAAAATTACCACAAATTCAAATCATTTGGGCAAAACTATCTGGGAATAATACAATTCCAAAGAGGACATATGAAATAAACTCGATCACTATATTAAAACCTTGAACCTTCATCACTCATGGGATCAAATCATTATGGAATCGATGGGTCGAGGCAGTCCATTCCCATGAAGATCCCCACTACGTTAAAATAGATTTCAAATGAATGGCTGCAAAAAAAGAGCCATTTTCTATTATTATCAGGTCCTGAAACTAACCTAAAATAATGAAAACAGGCATTCCTGATATTTATACATATACACATACATATATATGTACATATATGCACATATATATACAAATATATCGAGACGCGAATAGCACAATGGTACTGATAGAACGGTGACCATCACGAGAACGGTGCTGGTTCGGTCCGTCACCAGGTTCACCTAGGTTCTCAACCCTCCAGGATCGGGAAACTGGCATTGGACTTGTACAGGAAAAAAACTCTCTCCGCAATTCAATTGGTAACGCGACTCGACCAGCATTCTACCTACGACATCCAAGATGAAATGGAAATCCTCAAGCAGCAGCCTAAGCCATACGTAAAAGTTAGAAGGCCTACGTTGATGATGGGTGCGAGGAAACGAATCGAATACGCGAAGTTCAGGAATTCGCACAGTCGACGTGAAATAAATAGAATATATTATATATAAAGGACAAAAGGGCAAAGCTGCCAGCCTTTATTATCAATCCCTGAGAGATGCGCCATGCATTCAATTTCATTAAGCATCGCTAGTGGTGACTGATGGATATCTCGCCTTTACAATGACTCGCGGTGCCCTACCAATGTATCGAGTCACTGCTGCTATCCTCCTAGACAACTGTGGTACCAATTTGACAAGCATGGAGGGAAGGAAGGCATGGCAGGCCTGCGAAGCGGGATCCAACCTATATGTATTGCATGGTGCCTCTAACCACTACGCCATATATAAGAGTCACGCCCCGCCGAGGCCAACGTGTTCGAAGCGAACCACCACGATGGAGGGAAATTGAGTGAGAAAGAAACGAGTGGAAAACATGCTGGCGTTCGCACTACCAGTGAAAACTTACCATCAACGTATTCAATTAAGTAAATATAAGCGTATAATAATAACTACTAATTATGTGAAGAATATACAGTGAATCTTTGACAAAGTGAAATACAGTAAAGTAAGAAACAAAAACAATTCACCTTTCCAAGGAACTTGTGTCATCCTTGTGTTGATGTTTTCCCTCGACAGTCAGCACCTTCCCTTCTAGGTGAACCTTCAGTTCTTCGGGGCGAAATTGGGATACATCAAGCGTTACAGCAAATTTGCTATCATCGTTGACCATCTGAAATGTTCTTTTAACTTTACGGACCAAAAACCAGTCTGGTCGATCATGCATATCGTTTATACTACTGAAATAAGAGGTTTTTAACCATGAGGTTTCTAAAACCGTTCAACCACTGAATTAAAAAGAGACAACCTGCTGGGCTTCATTTGCGACGTGCAACATCGACTGATCTGCATTTCTCCAATACGGGAAAAGGCTTCTCTCAAAACGATCGAGATCACGGAAGTAGTCGTCCATCATACGGTTCATAGAACGAGGCCACAGATCCATTGTTGGTGATGGCAATACGCTAATATGAAACAAATAAATAACGCATGCAAGACGCTAAACTTAAAGAAAACCCAAACTTTAGGCTTTCGGTGAAGAAGTCAAAAATGAACACTTCTGATAGAACGCCTCCAACACGGAAAGTAAAAAGTTTATATTACCATTGCCATAGATTTCTGCCAAAAACACATATTAAAGTGGAGCTCATTCACGCACAAAAGACCATAAACATGATCGGAAACCATCACCGAAGGACGCTGTGGCTATACAGAGAACGAAAAAGCAAGCAACGGAAGTAACGATATACTACCGAAATGAAGGAAAGGAAACATAGAATCAGCAATCTACGGCTGATTCTGATATCAACTGAGCGATTTCACTGAAAATTAGCCAAGGTTGAATAGCCTCTCTTCCATCTCTTGAATAGTCATCTCTTCCAACCTTAAAAGTTGCTCACCTGGACGGCACGAAAATCATTGTAGCTTTCGCTTAGCATCATAGGAAAGAAGTATCATCATCGAGTCAGCAAATTCCTTGTTAAGCATTTGAGCGGTGGATCTCTGTATACACGCTGTCAGTTAGGTAACATGGAACGGCCTATCACCTTCATGCATATTTACGTCACTTCCAGTTGTTCTAGAGGGGCGTTAACGCAACAACAACCGTGGTAAGCGCGGGTACACGTGTCCTGTTTTCATGAGGCCACCAATGCTTTTATGCATTCTGCAGTAGGTAGCTTCTTTCTGATAAGCATTCTACTCAGATCGTCCACAACCTCAGTTTCTTTACCCAATACGCTGCTGGTTGGATCAGAGAAAAATATTTTCTCCCTTGAGCGTAAATACACCATCGGAAACAAAACTGTTTCATACAAAGACCACCAAAGTCTGAAGAATAGCGAGGTTCACGCAGTTCCATGTTGGTTTACCAGTTGGGAAGTGGCTGGAGACAAGAGACAAGCATTTCTTAGTGATTTATTCTTCCGTTTTATGTGAAAATTCTTGGTGAATAATTATCAACAACGTGAGCCTTCCCAAAAGCCGATAGAACCAGTAGGATTTGAAAAGACGACGGCTTTCTTAGTTATGTTAGTTAACTTGATGAAACTTTACAGCTTAGCTATCTTCTGGAAAAATGACTTCGAATGGAGGCAATAGAACCACAAAGATGCTTAGGCAAGAGTAAAATCCGAAACCCCAGCTTGACTTCGAACCAGCGACTACCCTTACGGGTGGGCTCACGTTCTATCCTCTATGTTAAGGGTAATCGCGGGATCGAAGTCCAAATGAGGTTCCGAGTTTTGTTCATATCTCAAGATCTTTGTGGTCGTGCTATTTCACATAGTACTCCGCCATAAAAAAAGGAGTGGCAGTAAATTAAACTTGAAAAACGATAGATTTCGCGTACAGGTTTGAAACAACATCCAGATTGGTAGCGTAAAGTATTCTTCCAACAATGACGTTCTCCCTATCATCAAAAAATTCTTAACGGAAGACTACACGATCCGATGCCTCGAAAAGATCCAACGAAATCGTGAGCGCACTCCGTCCTCCTGATGAATTCGTAGCTTTCCGTCACTACAACCAAAGTATATACGAAACATTTCGTGATCCATTTTGCCTGCAAACACATATAAAAAAATTACAAACAACTGCGATTTACTATTGAACCTGTAAAAGCGAAGCAGCTGAGTACGGCGCCAAGTGAAACTGTCGCTCTTTTCTGCGTAATCTCAGCCTTGTGTAATTAAATCTGGTAGGAACAATAACCGTAGAATGACGCTTACAAGCGACAATAGTCAGAAACTAAACATTCCTAGGTAGGTGGTGACCAGGGCTGAACCTGAAAAAAAGCTGGCCGAACTGAAAAAAAATCCACCATACAACAAGTGCAAATAATGAATAAATGTACTATCTAACCAAATTTATTTTTTATTTTACATGACCCGTCATCACTTTGGCTGTGTGGATCCCGGCACTTCTTGCAGTCGATTCGGTCTCCACGGATTCGTCGCCCGGAAAGCTCTTCCGTAGAATGCTAGCTGGTTGAGTCTGACTGCACTTAGAATCTTGGAATTATTCAAGCTACAGCGTTCCCCCTCAACGGTGGACGTGGCGGTCTTTCAGTGGAGAGTACCATAAAATAGACCACATCATAGTAAATCGAAGTAAATTTTACCTAACCGATGTCGATGTTGTCGCAAAATTCTACATAGGATCAGCCCGTCGCCTCCGCGCACGATTTCATTTCTCGCGGGAAGAAGCCGATAAATTCGAAAAACGAAGTCGCAAAACCACAGTAAACTAGGATTTACTCAATTTATCAATCGGCTGTTGTGAAGATATCGATAACATCGACGAGGACTACTATCGGCTCATTCAACATCTTAACAGCGCTATAGAAGCTGAGAGTTCGGAAGTCACCAAGAGACATCTGCCTCCAGAAACACTCGTGCTGATACGCCAGCGGAGAATCGCAGGAGCTTTAGCCAACAGCAAACACACATCGGAATTTGAAAAACAATGCAAACAGGAGATAAAAGGACACCTTAAAGAGAAAGGAGCAGCAGTAATGGTCAAAGTCAGTTCATGTATACGATGGAATCAGATCAAATAAAAGGAACTTGTAACTCAGACATGAAGATTTCGCAATGGACAAAGTATTTCTTGTTATGAAATACTAGAAACAGTGTCGTTTTCTTGCTCAGCAATCGCGAGGTTTTTAAACAGCATACATTTACTTCCATAGAAAAACACAATACAATACAACGCTAGCTGACGTTTCGGCAGTATCGCTTTCTTCAGAGCCTGGAAGCATACCCTTCCAGGCTCTGAAGAAAGGTAAACCCACCGCTTTTTCGTGACTTCCAATTTTTCAAGAAGCTGTTGATTATGTAATTGCTGGAGAGTTCTTCGTCTTTTTGTAAGTGTTATTGAAGCGTTTGGCCTAGTAGATTGTATACTAGTATACCCTTCCAGGCTCTGACGAAGGCGATACTGCCGAAACCTCAGCTAGCGTTGTATTGCTTTTTGTTTTTCTATGGAAGTAAATGTATGCTGTTTAAAAACCTCGCGATTGCTGAACAAGAAAACAACACATTCATATTCCAATGCCGAGGTTAATAGAAAGTCGATCCTGGGAACTAGAAACAGTGCATCAGAATGAACCCATTTTAGGTGAAATGCCTTAACTCGCCGTGACCACCCAATCGCGTGAAGGTTAGGGCAGCTGGAGATCTGACGTTGGCTTACAAACCAGCAATGCAAAGGAACGAGAGTCAAAGGCATAGAAGTGTTCAAGAGGAAGATAGCAGGTGAACTATTACGTTTTTTCGGCAGACCAGTGCTTTAAACTTCAAATGATTTACGACAAACATCGCTATCAACTCGGTAAATGAAAGCGAGAGCGGCCGAAAAAGCGATCTTCCTCAGTGATTCAAGAACTTTAAGAAAACCCAACCAACAATGCAAACAAAGCAAAGTGTCGACCATTTCATTGGGGAAAAACGATCATTTTCGAGCATTCGGGTCAAATTACACCAACAGGGTTACTAAAGTGAAGTAATGTTACTATTTCATCAAATAAACACTTAGAACCAATGTAGTAAACCCACAACGTCAAAATAACCACTCAGGAAAAACCGAAACATTGCAAACGTTGGACTGAGTGAACTACCGGTCACGGTGAGGTCATTCGATGCTGTGCGGCTAGTTGCATCACGCGATGTTTACACGATGTAGAGAACGTTCGCGAACGGGGCGGAGTCACACCGTCGTTCAGTGAGCGTGGCGAGTGCGGAGGCGCGGACTCTTGCACCGCGAGTATCGCGAAAATCGCTGCCCTCGAGTATATAAGCCGACTTGGTACTGCCGAAGATCTCTCGAATTCTGTGTTTCGTCGTCATGTCGCTGTGGGTTCGTCCAGCCAACATTTTACCTCGTCGTTTCGCCGTTGAATGTTTGAGTGACCTTCGTCAATTGGAGAGGAAAGCGCGTCATGTGGAAAGGATGCTGCGCGATTCACTCTGTCGCACGGTTCCAAACGATGTTCTGGATAAATCTGTCAGTGAGGAAAACTCCGTTTTGCTAGGAGAAGTTTCCACATGGGCGAAATTCCTAATCTATCGGCGGTATTTAATCGTCATTGTATTCATGTCTTATTCACTATAACAACCACGTCAGTATGTTTAAGCCCATCTATGCCTCTGTTCCGAGGAAATGCTGTGATACGATCTGTTACGTATTACAATTGAAGTAACCCATTCGTCAACATCTCTAGGCGTTGATCAGTCTCTGAGGGATGCGCCATGCACTCGACTTCCTTAAGTATCGTTAGAGGTGATTGAATGTATATCTGGCCTTTACAATGACTCCTGGTGGCCTACCGATGTCGAGCGTGGGCTGCCATCCTCCCACATAAGTCTGGTACCGATTTGCCGACCATGGAGGGATGAAGAGCTAGATAGACCATGGGCACGGGGATCGATTCCCACGTCGGTGTTGCAGTGCGCCTGCGACCACTGCCCCACATGCTCCTCTTTGTACCTGTCAAATATACAGAATTATATACAACACGCCGTGTTTAAAATGTTGATATCTTCACCAGTTTCCAGTGCACATTGTTTAGATTGTTGATAACGAGTCGAAGTTCGCCGTTTCTATCGATGTGTCAAAGTTCAAGCCGAAGCATTTGAAAGTCAACATGTTGGTCGCTGTCTAACCATTGAAGGAAAAGAAGAGCTGGAAGAGGAGAACGGTTATTCAATGAGGTTAGAAGCAACTGGCGTTAAAGTGTATGAACTCGATGCAGACACTGTAGTCGTCTGCCGCCAGGTGCCTAGTTGTTAGTTGTAAAGACCTGTGATTAGTGCAATGCTTCGGTTGTTATGATACTTTAGGACAACCATTAAATTCCTCGAACAACTTCCTAGTGACTTGAAAGACCGACTTTCTATAAGCCTCGGCATAGTTGATATATTTACTTATATGATCTTATGCACTGACCTTAAGCTGACGCGTGGTTGGTCCTGTACCAATGTGCCTTGTATGTGGTTGCCTGCTGCGAGGTTCCCAGTTGTAAAGATCTGTGATTCATGCTGTGCTTCTTAAATGTCCTTCGAATCATGTGAAGCCTTAATATTTAAATATCTCCAACTACTTCCTAGTGCTTTATCGACGCCACTACAGAGTTTTCACTCGTCAGTTTCTGCTGCCGGAAGATGTTAACCTCGATGCGATTCGTTCCTCTCTCACTGATAATGGCCAACTGGCAGTCGAAGCGCCAAAACTCACTAAATCGCTTCAATCTGGCGGCGAAACCATTCCAATCCAATAAGTGGCCAAAAAGCTGTAGAAAAATCGCCATTCCAGATGAAGAGCCGGCCCGTTTGATTTACTTGTTAAGATTTCTTGTGGTTTTCTCTTAAATTGAGTCTTTTTTATTTGTGGATGGCGTAAATACTTTGCCAATAAACTTTATGTTAATGTGTCTCGACGTAGTTTCTATGCTGGACCCATCAGTCGATATTTCCAGAACAGAATAGTTTTCCTCAGAGTTGCAAAAGGTTCATTATAAACCAGGAACACTGACTTAACGATCTCCAACTTTTTCCTTTGGGTTGGTTAAACAGGCAAGTCTACTTTCCCAAGCCAACGACTTTGGCAAAGCTTGAAGGGTCTGCGCGAGAAGTTATGCCTTCCATAGAACAAGAATTCCTAATGAAATCAGTTCATGCAGCTCCTCAGCGGTTTGAAAAGCTGGTGGCAAGTGCTGATATCCACATGTCGTGCTTTAAATAAAATTATAAAGCCATACTCTTTCCACTCGCATTCATTTCTTGTAAAAGTTATAGTTAGGAAATAAGCTATAAGAATTTTAAAATAAAGAGTTATTTTCCAGCCACCCTGCATGAAGCATTTGCAGCTGCAAATGTGACGGATTGATAATAGTTAAGAACACGCTTCCATTTCACAAAATGGTCGTCCTGGAAGACGCTCGAATCTTCTTCAACTCCACTTCGCTGTTGCTCCCATCCATCCACAGGCGACTATTCTCATTCGACGATTCTTTTAAAATTTCTATTCTATACGACCCGACTTCACTTCTATTGTGCCGATTGTGCACTTTTCATATTCGGTTCGTTTCCTCGCGTCCATCATTCACGAAGCCCTTCTAACATTACCTTGTGGCTTCGGCTACTGTTTAAAGAATTCCGTTTCTTCTTGAATATCGTATAATGCTATTCCAGTCCATTCTCCTTGGAGTCCTGAGATAGCCTGACCGGAGCGTTCCCAAGTGGACTGCAAAGAGTGGTTTTTTCGGACAGGTCCCGTAAGAGTTTCTCGACCCCGGACGGATGATAGGCTTGATGAGTCTGGGGACGGACGAAAGATCTGTAAATTTGAATGTTTTTATTCACTTTACACATCCTTCGTCCTTGATGTTCTACACCGCCTTTGATCGGTCGGTCATTTCTTCATTCCTATTTCCATTTTTGACTACACGTTTAGTACTTTCTCCAAATGAACTAATTGGAAGATCGAACATAGGAATCATTGTCGAGGAGGAGGTACCTCCCTCGGATCCATGCCGTGGTGAACAGCTAGAAACACCCTTGCAAGGTCCATTCAGAGATCCAAGGAATCTAGAATTGCTCAACTGGAGAGAGGTCAACCTCAGTACGCCGCACCCTGTGTGCTTCCGTCTCTGACGTTCGACGGTGGAACGACAGGTGAGATCTGCATCTGATGAGCACGTATACGATAAGCCATGAAAATTGTTTCTTACTGCGCGTGTATAATACCAGAACACTCTACTCAGACGACGATCTTCGCGTCCTTCTTGAAAGCGCTGATAGCATAAATTTCCAAGTGGTAGCACTGCAAGAAATAAAGTGCAAGAAGGTTGAAATCTGCCAATTAAACAACGGGACCTTGTCATTCGAACAGAGGAAGTTCTGTTACGAAACGTCGGTGGGGCAAGCTTTGTCGTCCACCTGTCCTTTTCCCATCTTGTTTACTTATACGACATCCTTCCCACTCGAATGGCCGCTCTCGGCCTTCAATCAACGCGTCATAAGAAGATGGCAGTCATCAACTGCTACTTGCCGACCGACGAAACTGATGAGTGCGAATTAGATGCGTGCTATTATTATATGGAGGAAGTTATCCGCAACGTTAAAACGTATTATATAAATTTTTTGTTGGAGATGTCAACACCAGCATGAAAAAGGTCAACGAGAGGGGATATGTGACTGGAAAATTGTATGTATTAGAACGTATTGTATTAGAACGAAGAGAGGAGTGGGAACAGTCTTGCTGAACCCCTGCCTGCAGCACGCCTCTTCTACGGAAACTTGTCCTTCCAGAAGAATCAAAGCCGCCGATGAACATGGGAGTCTCCTAATGGCTCGATTCGTGCGATGATTAACCATATTCTGACAAGGAGAAGATAGTACCTATTTGACACAACGGTAGTCCTATCCTTTTTATACTAGTTTAGAAGAGTTTGGCTGTATTTGGCGAAAACATTTTGAGTGAAATCCTATCCAGACGTGGAACGAGCAGGTTAAGAAAGACTAGACGAAGACTACCCCCTGCTTGTCGAAAGACTTCAAAGTTGTGCCAAATTCGCCTCGCTTCAATTAAGAGGATCAGATTGCATCTGCATTAACACTAAGGAGTTCCCAAGAAAGCAGGGAAACTTAGGCCTAATTCCAATGCAGCACGTTTAATGCAGCTAGTAATAAATACCAGCGACGGAAAACTTTGCAGAAAGATCTGCATCGTCGCAGGCAGAAAAAGCTATTAGAAGCAGCACAAAAAAGGACCAGTCTGAAAAAAATGTCGTCGGTACTTGTGCGACAATAATGTTACGTTGACAGCTATGATGAACGAAGGTGGGATCACAGAAAGCGCAAAACGTGATACCATATAAATAGCGGAAAAGTTTTACATCAATGTTTTCCGTCCCACAACGACCGTCCCAGACACTATAACTCGCGCTTAAGGAAAACCACTTCGAATCCATCTATCTCAGCTTCGAGTTGTGATGGAAAGCATGGAAAAAGGCACAGCTCCAGAACCTAGTGATATCACCGCTGAATTTCTTATGCATGCAAGGCACAATTTACACCAACTTCTCGCGACCCATATGACATTTCACCCTTGAGGAAAAATACCAGACCAGAGGAAGACACTGGGCACGGTAATTCGGCCTAAAACATTTGACCAGTGGGATCTTCGTAACTATCCATCGGTATGCTTGTTGAGTGTACTCTACAAGCGCTTCAACCAAAATAACTTACGGCACATATCGAGGAGATTGGATGAGAACAAACCAATTCAGAAAACAGGTTTTCAAAAACGATTTTGCTGCGTGGACCACATCCAAATCGCGTCCTGGGTCATTGAATCTTGTCCTGAGCACTACGTGCTTTTAGTCTTGAATTTTATCATCTATAATAAATCCTTTGACGACGTCGAAAAGAATCCGATCCTATCCGCGCTCTTCGACCAAGAAGTGGACCCGACACACAAGGAACTCTAACTAACTGTAATCGGAAACGCATTTCGAAAATACACCTCTTCCATGGACCCATTGCAAAACCTACAGAAAAAGGGGTTCGAAGGCGATACCATATCGCCAAATTTGTTTAGCGCCGCACTGCAGCGGATAATGAAGTCGCCTGATTGTGATGAAAAACGCATACGTATTGATGGAAAATTGCTATCAAACCTCCGTTTCGTCGCTAAAATCATAATTTGCTGAAGAAGTAAGCACAGACGATGATCAATAAGCTTATTAAAGCGGAAAGAAAAGATCAGACTACACATAAATTGGAAGAAGACCCAGTCCATGAAAACCCATGATGTGAAGACGATCAGAATAAGATGGATAGTTTTCTGACTGCAGGGACCAGCTCATATGTATACCATGTTTAACGAACATGGAGAACAGCATGAAGAAGGAATTACACAGAGCGGACGCAGCTTGAGCCGCATTTGCTCCTCTTAAAGAAGCCAACGATCAACTGAAGGACCTGAAGAGCCGCGTCCACGTTTTCCATCCAACAATCTTCTGGGAGCACTGATATGAAGAAGAGACGTGCCGCACACTACTCACAGAACGTTTGAATAACGTCTTCTAAAATATAACCAGTACACACAACATCCTGACAGAATGTGTAGCTCTGATCTTCGAAACCCCTCTTCGAAATCGATGAGCATACCCATCGATAGCGAAACATAGACGGATCGGTCACATAATGAGAAGGGAAGAAGACAGGTGGTTGAATAATTTTTTCTACTTCTGTTCAGCAAACACGAGGTGTTGCTTAATTTTCTCTATTTACATACAGTTTCGGCGGATTTCGCCTTCTTCAGAGCCTGGAAAAAAACAGATGAAATAGAAATGTGGAAATTGAATGAATGAATTGAATGAATTGTGTGCATTCCTACAGATGGATGAAATGAAAGAATTATAGAGTGGACTCCACGAGCACAGAACGCTTTGTATGACCACCTATACGTTGGACGGACGTAGCCATAGTTAATTAGCAGTACTCTCCGCTGCAGCTGTTTTACAGATCGTGGTGTGAAACTCTCACCTGCCACCATGTTAGAATCAAACAACCACAATGACAACTATTTTGAGACAAGGAAAAGAATGGAAAACGTGATGGGATCCGGACAACTCGTGAAGACGGACCGTCGGAATATTGAAGTAACTTCTACTTCACTTAACGAAGGTCAACATGGACTGAGCTACGTTCGTTTATGGTTGAAAATGTCAAATTCTTCTGATTAGATACATGCTGAATTCAATGCATTTCGTCACGAATATGTTAAGAAATATTTGACTCATTAATGAGACTCAATTTTGCGATCTGAGCTCCTATAGTAATGGAGGACATGAGTACACACGGTAATCTTTGAACCGCAACATATTAAACCCTCCACGATTCCATCTATGATCGGTTAATTAGTGGTAGATTTTTAAAAAAAAACCGTAAATCATTACACCCATACTTGGGGTGCGTGTAGAGCAGTGGCTAGAGGTGCCGCGCAACACATACCAACTCACTGGTTCGACCCTGTTCCCTGGACTCACAAAGCTTTCTATCCCTCCGAGCGCGGCAAATTGGTGTCAGGCTTAACTCATAGTAGTACTGACTCGGCACCTCGGCATATCACCGCAAGTTGTTGTTTAGGATAGATATGCATTCAATCACCTCCAAAAACGATGCTTGATAAAGTCTAAAGCATGGCCCCCCTCAGGATTCATCAACGTGGGATGCTTTATTCTTTATCCTTTATACGTCTACTTTCCACCATAGTGGTGTTGTAAATCTTATATTTAAGGTTTGTGTTGGGATGCTCATAGTTACTACCACTACGATTCCTTGAAATGATAGCGGCAAATAAAAACACAGTTGGCGCAATGCTAAAAAGATCGAACATATCCTTAAAAGAATGCTTCCCCATAAAAATCTCCTTTAAAAAAAGAACACTCAAAATGTTAATGGACGTATAATTTCACGGACTCGTTTTCAAACTGTTCACGCCTTTTGTCTGGAAAAAACAAATGGTTATCACCGGACAGCCACTTCTGTCGACAAAAAAGCATTTTGTATAGAAGGGCACCGTCAGGTGAGTATGCTTCACTCGAGAGATGCACCACTGACGAAGATCAGAACCGATACAGAAGACGATCAACTGTGGACCATCGACTCGAATCATCGGCTCTGATGAAGACCAAGACGTCGAGACGTGTGCCGATGTATTGTTCACACTTTACTCATAAATGGAGGCTCTGTTTTATGTCAAAATCATCGAACCTCATTAATGGCATCCTTATCTTTTCCCACCACCTCTCTGATGTCCTCTAACGAATTCATCACCATACTCAACGTTTGCACTCAGAATGACCACTACAAAGCGATCAATGAACACAGTTTGCATTAACACAATCGCAACTGAATGTTCTACAAGTTTGAAAAGAACGTCTATGTGAAAAACAAAGTGAAACAATGTAAGCTCCTTACGACTTCGTTTATGTGAAGAAACATAAATGGACTTTGTTTGAGACCTCTGATCACACCCTTGTGCGAATTCAGAACTGTCCTCACTGTGTTGGTCCATAGTGACTTCTTCGAAAAAGTTTACTGATTCAAAACACATAGGAATATATGAAAAATTAAAAGATAAATAATATGGAAGTAGCAGTTTAAGGATAAGAAAAAAAACAACAAATACGACTGTCAATCAGACAGCAATACATCCACGACTTTAATAGCACAGCTTCATCCAGTAAACAAAAACTGTTTCATAATGAAAGATCTTTAAAAGCTGGTATGGAATGCGCTCTATTGAGATAGAGCGCTTCTGAGCACCAGGGTGACCAACCTTCGGTGCCTCGACGGGGAGATGTCCAGCATCGTTTAGCTGGGTACGGAGCGCCTCCAGATCTACGTTTTCCGGCAACATCCACTTGCGAACGAACGACCTTAAATGAATTATTTCCGGTGTGAGGAAAGACACAACCATTAATTGAATTTACATTATTTACATTATCTGCTACTCATTCACGACCATACGAACTAGTAATTCCATGGTAATGTAATGTAACCACATGTAATAAACAACTTTGAACTCACTAAAAAGATCGCACAGCAAGCAGGAAAAATTGTTTTCCAAAGTAATTCTTGAGGGATTTAGACACTTAAAACTCCACCAGTTCTTTATTTTCGCTCAAATTCTGTCATTATATTGCACATGCAGAGGATATAAGCACGTTAGGTTATTAGCATCTATGCCTCATTTGGCAAACTACAAGTAACCTTTGATCCAGTTCACCTTCTCCATCAGATACCTTACCGATAAAAACAGGTCGCGCACGTAATTGAACTTTTGTTGTATTCGGTAGGCACATCGATCCACTGACGGTGTTCAAGCGATTTGCTGCTTCAGTGATGGAAATACGAGCTTTAAAACAAACCAAGGTCTTGACCCTCGACTACGTAGACCTTAGAATTGTTTAACTAGTATGCTATCATAATACTCCTTTCAATGAGCCTCAATAGACTAGAACTCGTTCATAACTCAATTGAACGTGCTCGCTAGAAAACCACACAAGGTAACTCAACCATGATCAAAACGACGAGAATTCAAAATGTGGTGAACTCACTCGACTTGGGCTAACAGGATTTGCTTAGACCACTGTGATGTCCCGTCGTGCCCTCTTCAAAACTATCACAAATTCGAATTCATTCAGCACGATTGCTTTAACGGTATTATTAATTCACTTCAAAACAGGACACAGCAGATAAGCTTGATCAATCAGTCAAACTAAAACCCCGCCTCTTGCAACTGATAGGATCAAATCATTGCGGAATCGACGGGTCAAAGAAGTCCATGCTGATGGAAATCACCACTACGCAAAGTTGGATTTCAAACAAACGATCCCAAGAAGCAATTTTCTAATGTTACCTAGCTCTAAAACTATCATAAAACAGCGAAAACATGCATCGATGATGCATATGCGTGCTTATGCTTCGCAGACGTCACCGTAGTCGAAGCGGAAAAGGACCACGAAAGACGATTGCGCGAGAATAAAACGAGTGATGAACACCCTGGGATTCGCAATACCAGTGAAGAATGACCATCCAAGTATCCAAGTAAACAAGTAACCAAATACACACTTATATACGTACACATATGTATGTTACAATTACTACTCATTATTTGAAGAATATGCAATGCACCTTTGGCAAAGTGCTGGGCAGCAGGGTAACAAGTAAAAATAATTCACCTTTCCATGAAACTTGTGTCATTTTTGTGTTGATGTTTACCCTCGATAGTTAGCTCATTCCCTTCTAGATGAACCTTCAGTTCCTCAGGACGAAATTGGGATACATCCAACGACACGGCAAATTTGCTATCATCATTGACCATCTGAAATGTTCGTTCAGCTCTGTGGAGGAAAAACTGGTTTGACCGATCATGCAGATAGTTTATTCTACTGATGTAAGAGATTTTTAAAATATTCAAATTACTAATATGAAAAACAGCAACCTGTTGAGCTTCGTTTGCAACGTGCAACACCGAGTGATCTGCATTTCTCCAATACGGGAAAAGGCTTCTCTCAAAACGATCGAAATCACGGAAGTAGTTGTCCATCATACGATTCATAGAACGAGGCCACAGATCCATTGTTGGTGAGATGGCAATACGCTAATATGAAACAAAGAAATAACGCATGTAAGGCCTTAAAATTAAAGAAGATAACAGGAGAATACGACTGATTCAAAACATTCTAATTTTAGGTCCTCAGTGAAGAATACAAAAATAACGTTTTCTAAGAGAATGTATGTACTACGAGAAATAAAAAGCATATTATAATTAGCATAGACTTCTGCCAAAAAATGCATGTTGAACAAAATCGGAAACCATCACCAAAGAACGTTTGATTAAACAGAAATTGAGAAAGCAAAGAGCAAAAGTAATCTTGTAGGAAAAGAAGGAAAGGACGGAGAGGAAAATGCGAGAATCAGTAGTGAGAAAGGAAGCGATCGAATCAGCAATTTAGAGTTCACTCTCTAATCGATAACCGATTTCATTGAATACTAGCAAAGTCACCAATCGTCGCTTTTACGTTATTTGGATTCGTATTCCTTGCATTCGCCGTCCACAAAGCCCCCCGCTCTTCGAAGGTTGCGCGGGCCGTTTCGGTCGCTACTTGAGGAGTTCGCCATCGTTTACGAATGTCGTAGAATGATGGTCAACTCGGTATTCTCCAAATGGACTAAGTGAACGAACGGCGACGATGAGGTCACTCTGAGGAATGGAGCCGATTGCATCACGCGATATTCGCGCGAAGCGGAGAATGTTCGCGAACGGAGCGGAGCCGCGGTATCGCTTAGTGAGCATGGCGAGTGCGGAGACGCAGGCTTTCGCACCTTCGCGAACATTCGCGAAAATTTCTGCCCTCGAATATATAAGCACACTTGCGATTGGCGACGATCATTCGAATTTTGTGTTTTGTCATCATGTCGTTGTGGATCCGTCCAGCTAATGTCTTCTTCCCTCGTTTCGTCGATGAATGTCTAAGTGATTTTTGTCACATGGAGAGGAGAATGCGTCAAATGGAAAGGATGATGCTCGACCCTGTATGTCGCACGATTCGAACCGAAGTTCTGGATAAATCTGTCAGTGAGGTGAGAGTGCGTTCTGCCAGTAAATTCCAAACCTAAGAGCATTTCAAAGAATCATCGTATTCTTATGTTATTTTAACAAAGCGTCCACATGTTTAAACCTGTTTATGCTCCCATTTGGAAAAAATACCGTAATACAACATGTTACGCTTTGAAAATGAAAGAGCACTGTAGGAAAGCGAGGGAACTGCCCATTCGACTACTCGTTGTTTGTTAATATCTCCTACAGTTGCAAAATATACAAAAACATTTCCAACACTTCGTTCTTACATGTTACTATCGTCATTAATTCCCGCACTCATTGTTTAGATTGTCGACAACGATTCGAAGTTCGCCGTTTCTATCGATGTTTCAAAGTTCAAGCCGGAGCATCTAAAAGTCAACATAGATGGTCGTTGTCTAACCATCGAAGGAAAGGAGGAGCTGGAAGAGGAGAACAGTTATTCAATGAGGTTAGTAGCAACTAGAGTTTTATTCGAAGAACTCAGTGTGGACACTATGTAGTCGTCTGCCGCGAGGTTCTTTCAAATTGTAAAGATCCGTGACTAATGTTGTTTCTTAATTATTCTTCGGATGTTGCAACGCTTTAGGACAACCTCTAAACGTCTCGACCTACTTCCTAATGCTTTATCAACACTGTTACAGAGCTTTCACTCGTCAGTTTGTGCTGCCTGAAGATGTTAACCTCGACGCAATTCGTTCCTCTCTCACTAATAGTGGCAAACTATCAGTTGAAGTGCCTAAAGTCACCAAAACGCTTGAATCTGGTGGAAGAGCCATTCCAATCGAACAGGTGCCCCAAAAGCCGTAGAAAAATCGCCACTCCAGATGAAGAGTCGATGGTTGATCTACTTGTTAAGACTTCTTGTGGTTGTCTCATAGAACTGTAAAACGTGTTGTGTGACTTGTTGAAAATGTGTAGTGTAGAAATGACTAACACTGTTAATCCGTTGTGTAGAAGTCGAGTTCTTGCTGATGATGTAAATGTATTCGCATGATACCAATAAACTTCATGTTAACGTGTTTTCCAACACGGTCGTGACACAATATTAACGTAGTTTCTATGCTGAACCCAACAGGAGATATTCAAGGGACCGAATAGTTGTTTTCCAGTTTCACAAAGGGCTCATTCTAAACCATACGTTACAAACCTTTTGAAAAATGGCTCGCTTATCCATATAAGTTGTCCATGGTGAAAATGTCTCCATAAAGTCGGTAATGGCGCTGAAGAAAGCGCAATAGTCATTGCAATACACTTCTGATGCGAATCTGACCTCGAAAAGTGTTTCATGGCTGCAGCGTGCTCTTAACCACCGCCCACAACGTCGCCAGTTGTCGTGCAGAACTGTTTTCTCGTCGTATATTCGAAAAGTAGCTCGTTTTTGCTGCACGAATGGTGTTCCCAAGAAATTTCGCACGACGGTCGTTATTCCATTCTTTCAATGTACAGACCAACCATTCTCCAAGTTTCTTTTTTATCGTGCTAATTTGGTTGAGATACACCGGAACCGTCGCTTTAAACAGTTACGTCTAGTTCTTCAAATTTCTTGAATCAGTTCATATGCATGCGCTATAAACTATCGCCTTCAAATGGTCACAAGAACAAAGTTCTTGAGGTTTACCAGTTTTTTTTCGACGGGGGTCATAAACCTGACCTCATCAAGCATCGTTAGAGTTGACTGAATGCATACGTAGCGCATATAATGACTTGCAATGGTCTAACGATATATCAAGTCAGTGCTGCTACACTCCAATACAAGTCCGGTAGCAATTTGCCGACCCCGAAATTACGGAAGGTTTGGTTATCTAAGCAAGCGAGATCGAACAAATGACCAAAAATGTGTGTTACAAGGTACCTCTAACCACTGCGCTACACGGTCTCCGTAAGAAAATGGTCACATTTTTAACACTATACAATGTTTTTGCTATATTAAACCCAAGTTTGAATTCGTATAAGAAATCGCTCGTGTCTGCCTGTTTCCAATTTGCTCTAATAGATTGAACTTAGTACAATTCAATGTAAAATAAAAGCAGCAGAATTACTGTACGTCGAAGCTTTCGCATTAAAATAGAGGCTGAAAACTAATACAGCCATAATAATGCTGAGATATTTGCAAAACATGGACCACAGGCTACATTCGAACCTACGATTACGCTTACTCAAGTGCTGTTAAGTATCACATCACCGATGCCTTTGTTATGCCTTCTTCTCAGCCAGTTTTAACCTGCAGCCTCAGCTTAACTGGATTCAATGCTGATCTCTGCTCCCAAGATCATTCCCGTTGACAGGAGATTGCCGATGGTACAGTTAGAGAAAAAACTGGCTGATGCAAGGCAGAACGTGGGTCTCATTGGTGCAGTGGGTAACACATGAGCCACGGAAACGGCAACCACAGGTACGAAGCTTACCCCTGGATTCGAGTTTTGCTTATATCTCAACATCGTTGTGGTTGTATTTCACATAATATCCTGCCATGAAAAAATAACAGGGCACCAGATAAAAGGCTATACATTGAAACATAATAAGTAAAAACACATACAGACCAACGGAAATGATAATGGGATAAAGTCCGCACTATGAGTTAGCAAGAGAGATCACTAATACCTACGGATGTGTCCAAATTGTTTACCCGAGATTTCCAAAATTCGAATCGAAGAAATTTGATACTTGATACTTGAATGGCCCGCCCTCACTGGTTGTGGGGCCATAGCGTAACCTCCACTTTTCAGAGATTTGCCGGTTAAGCCACTGTGGTTCCCTGGATTTCCGAGGCTAGCCTGATCAAAGTTTGCCCCAGGTCTCCACCACCACAAGCAGTCGCAGTGCTTGCGGATCAGAGGGATATTTACCACCATGCGCCTTTGATACCAGGACGGCGGTGTATCCTGGTACTAGTTTACTCTTAGCTAGGCTTCCTCATGGAAAGGCCGGACTCCATCTCAGCTTGTGAGACCCTGCCAGGGGATGAAACCCCGCTGTACATCACAGTCCAACACCCAGAAGCACCTCCCAGCCACCATGAGCTGGTAAACCGCTGGGAGGAGCCGAAGAAAATAACCAAGAAAGGCAAATTTACACCTTTCACATGTTGAAATCGAGACAATCTATCTCTACAAGAGAGGAAGACGAACGTGTTAACTATATTCGCTTAATGATTAAACCAGGACTTAACATGCTAGAATGTTCCATTCCTAAAAGCAGTCTTGCTTTGCATATCAAAGTTTCCAGGGATTACAATAAATTATAACCAGAATAGGGGCGTGTGTGGCGCAGTGTTCGGAGGCATCCTGCAACACACACGTCGAGTCGCTCCCAGCGCCCATGGCCCACCAAGCCTACCATCCTTGCCGGGTCGGCAAATTGGTACCAAACTTGTCTGGGAGGATAGCAGCACTGGATCGATACATCGGTAGGCCACTGCGAGTTATTGTAAAGACCAGACACGCATTCATTCACCACCAACGATGCTTAATGAAGTCGAATGCATGGCGCATCCCTCAGGGGATGATCAGCGCCAAGAGCTTTACCCTTTCATCCTTTATAACCAGCACTGTGGACAAAACAAAATAGGGACCATTTCATTGTATGTGTAAGATCAATATGGAGTAATCGAATCAAATTATACTAACACAGCGAAGCAATGGAGTTCTCAGATACACTAAGAACTGTTGAAAACACTACCCTAACCCGAAACATAAAGGTCACAACTAAGCAAAGAGTCAAACATCACCGAAGGCCAACTGGATAACAGAAAGGGTAACGGTGCCATTCCGATTGCATCATGCGATGTTTTGCAGTGTGCAGAACGTTCGAGAAGGAGGCGGGGACACGCTATCGTCATGAGAACGGGACGAGAGCAGAGACGTAGAGTTTCGCACTTTCGCGCTCGTTCGCCACCATTGCTGCCATCGAAAACATAACCCGACTTGTGATTGACCACACTCATCCGAATTCCACTTCGTCATCATGTCGTTATGGATTCGTCCGGCTAGCATTTTTCCCCGTTTTATCGAAGAATGTATGCGTGACTTTCGTCAAATGGACCGGATGATGTTCTCGCCTCTGTATCGCGCACTTCCATCCGAGATTATCGATCGAACTGCAAGTGAGGTAAGATCATATGTTTTGCTTGTGAAGTTTAAGCTGCAGGACGATAGTTACGAATCGTTGTGGTTGTGTAGTTCGCGTTAACAAAACGTCAACATGTTGTTGTCCTTTCTGTCTTCACTACATATGACATGTTGGACTTTAACCCTTGTATTCGTTACTCCTCCCAACGGTTTATTGCCTCATCGTGGCTGGGAGGTATTCCTAGGTGTCGCGCTGCGACCCGGCAGTGCCTCCCTAGCTGAGAGGGGGGCCCGGCGTTTCCATCTGGATGCCCAGCTAAGAGTAAACCAAAACCAGTCCTGGTATCAAATTAGTGGCATGGTAGCAAATCTTCCTCTGATCTGCAAGGGCGGCGACTGCCTATAGTGGTGACGACCTGAGGCAGACTTCGCCTAGGCTGACCTCGGGACTACGGGGAATCCCAATGGCTAAATCAGCAAGACTCCGAAAAAAATGGAAATTATTCTGGGGCCATCCAAATACTAACTTCTAAAAGCGGACTATTTAGATAGTTGACAATGAGTCAAAGTTTTCTGTGTCTATTGATGTGTCGAAATTCAAGCCAGAGAATCTGAAAGTGAACGTAATTGGTCATCGTCTGACAATTGAAGGAAAAGAGGAGCTCAAGGAAGAGAACGGTTACTCATTGAGGTTAGCAATTGTGTCCACTTTTGAGACTTTTTTTTGTAGCCATTGTACAGTTGTCTGGTGCCTTATTTCACAGTTGGGATGTCTATAATCACTGCTGTGTAACTTAGATCACCTTTTGATCGTTAACATTGTAAGAACACCTTTAATTAGGTGTTTACATACTTCCTAAAATTTGATTGCGCATGTTTCAGATCTTTCACCCGTCAGTTCATTTTGCCGGAAGATGTTAATATGGATGCAATTCGTTCCTCCCTCACTGATAAAGGACAGCTCTCAGTTGAAGTACCGAAACTCGAAAAGCCGTCTGAATCAGGAGGTAGAAGCATCCCAATTGAAAATGTGGGTGAAAAGGCGTGAGAGGTGATTAGTCCAGATTTGATCAAATTATTTGATTTAGTTAGATTTTTTCCGTTGTAGCGACACTTACAAGCTGTATATCGCTTTTTGTAATCTGACGTGTTGAATATGAAAATGTATGCTGTAGAAGTAGCTGGTACTTTAAATCTGTTAAATGAAGACCTAGTGTGAATACGTCACTAATAAAGTTTGTGGTTTATGTGAATTTGGAGGTATCCCTTAACTGCCGTAATCATTTAACTTGTGCTTTTAAAGACTTAAAATCAATAACGAATTGAGCAAATTCCAGCATTTTAAGTTTATGGGACACCGCATGTGGAACGTGAAGGCGCGCGTAGTCATCTCTTCTAGATTATTCGGTGCTGGTTTGGTCTTCTGAAGAAACAATGCTACAGTAATCCACCAAAACTAAATAAGTTATGGTCGAAGCTCAAAACTGCTTGTAACTTTACCTTGGGCAAAACCTTCCTTTAAAGCGGGCCCTGTGATGTCCACCATCACGACATCACAAATCCGCTAATATCTTCATTAAGAGCGAGAACCATGACCCTTTAGAGCGTACATTAGGAATAAACGTCAACTATGGTTCTTACTACTCTTCTCACTAAAGATGAGAACCTTGACACTGAGGGAGCCAACAGTGAAGTGTCAACGATCTCTAGCTTCTATTACCCTAACTAGCAGCGAGTAGTGGTAAAAGCGATGCGTACAGATAGGCTTTGGTCCTATTCTACGTGCTATGTAACCAAGCAAACATTAAGTTAGCTCCACGATGCTTGGTAAAGGCGACCGCTCATAGATCAGTCAACACCGAACTCTTTAACCTCTATCCTTTATGCTCATATGCTATTTCCGTTAACTTTATTCACATTATCGTCTACCTCTGTTGCAAGAAGTGAAATTTAAACTCGCGAGGCACGGTAATCGAGGAACGTCAGGGGTAAAAAGGACAACAGCGGCTTAGCAAGAACGCGGAAGCTTTTAAATTTTATCCTTGGTTTGTTGATTGAACGATTTCATGTTGAGCAATAAAAAGGTAATAAATAAAGGATAAAGCTCCCGGGGTTGACCAATCCGTGAGGGATGTGCCTTGCATTCGACTTCATTAATCACTGTTAGAAGTGTTAATTTTTACTGGATTGTCAGAAGTGATTAAATGAGCATCTAGCCTGTAAAGTGGTTAGCGGTGGTTTATCAATGTATCGAGCCTGTTCTCCCAGATAAGTTTGGTACCAGTTTGCCGATCCCGGTGGGACTTGGTGAGCCTGGGGCACGGTGATCGATCCTATGTGTAGTTCAGGGCGCCTCCGACCACTGCGCTACAAGCACCTCTAATAAAGAGGTACACACTAGTAAGTCGAAGGAAGCGTATAAATGCTAGATTGCCATATATGCTGCGACACTGGAGCTTTTAGTACAACGTTCCTAGAACACCGAAAATGCCGTACAGAGAAATTTTTAGACCATTGTCATAATTGAAGGGAGGTTCGTCGCTATATGATAAAGCTTCTTCCGCGACGGAGGTGATCCATTCATGCACAGTGCGCTAACTCTCAAGTAATATTCCATAAAATATCGCCGTCTGCAGTAATTACTTTAAAAATTGGGAATTGCGCTCGGGAATCAACACGACGCAAACCGAATCAGCCGATTGTGACTCACACTGGCCAAAACGTCTTGCCGAAATTGACTCCACCGCTTTTCTCTATATAATTTAGTCCATGTGTTACTAATAACTTAGTGGGAGAGTAACGCAGTGGTTCGTGATGCAGTCTATCAATAAATTGGTACCAAACTAGTCTGAAAGAGGCTGACGCTCTCCAGTTTACGTAGGAACGCCCTAGCTGGACTACCTTCAAGATCGCAAGAAGAATCGACTCAACCTGCATTCTACGACATTCATAAGGAAGAAGAAATCGTCAAGCGGCAGGGATATTGGATGTAAGGCAACGAATCGAATGCAAGAAGTGCTAGGATCCGCAGAGTAGATGTGATGATGGGTTATGTAGAATAAAAATAAAAAGATGTCAACAACTGATGTTTTCTTCTTTATCTGCTGTACGTTTTCTTCTGCATCGTTCTACATTTTCTGAACGCTTACCTCTTTTTGCATGATGAAAACTACCCGTGGTCCACCCACAGAGCTGTCGCTATTTGGTCTGGGCGTTTCCCTTTTCGCATGATTAAAACTGTCCGTGGTCCACCCACAGAGCTGTCGGCATTTAGTAATTTGCTTTGCGACACACATAGACTACATGTAAATATTCTAAAATCCACGACTCATCCTAGCGATTAGGTGAAGAGAATAATAAAAAAAATTAGGCAGCGGTCCAAAAGGATGGGCAAGGGTTTTCCAGAATGCTCTCCAGGACCTCTAGCGACATCATAGTCACAAGGCAATAATTTGGAAAGTTCGTCGTGCCGCCTTTAAGGAAATTTACATTTCGCCAGTGTATCACATTAACGTACCACAGGTATGGAATAAAGGAATTCGAATTGTGGCGTAAATAGGGTTACACAAACAGAATTATGGTACATGCCATTGAGATACCTCCAGATTGCAAGCATGGCTGGATCTGTTTTAGGGAGAGTTTTGGTATAAGTGTTGAGTAAAGGAAGACACCCGACGCTTAAAACGATACAATGACCCCTATAGAAGTCATAGGATGCGAAAACAACGGCGCCTTCCGGCTTCGAATCAACGTGTCTTAGCTCATAACGAGTTTTATTAATTTAATAAAAGCTGTTGGAATCTAAAAGTCTTCTCGTACACGATACAGATTACTTTATGATACCAAGGTAAAAAACTGACCTTGAAACCCCATGGAGGCCGTATTTCTTCCAACTATCACTTGTATCACCTCTACTCCCGTTGATTGTCGAGTGACTCGAGCGGATGCCGGTAAATCCCACTTTTCCCTATTGCGTGCACGAGTCGCCCAGTGAGTTCTGCTCGCTCCAGGGAGTCGCTGAGCATCATATCTTTCTTCTAGGCTTTTCATGTACAACTCTGACCATCGGATCGGTGGTCTTACGCAATGGGTTTGTCATCCTAAGAAATCCAGTCACTAACGGCTCTTGTCCATCGGTTGTCGTTCATACATATTACATGTCCGGCCGACCTTTGACTGTTTGCGCACAGAACGGCATCCTCGATTTTTGATCGTTGACGCAGGTCGGGGCTTCGGGTCCCATCCCTTAATTGTGTGAAATGGGACACTCCTGGCATCGTTCTTTCGACTGCACTTTCATTTACGCTGAGTGATACAATGAGTCCATCATTCTTCCAGCTGTTTGTTTGAACATCCGTATTTGAACACGAAAACAATTGAACAAGCGGTGCTCCGTCCAGTAGGACAACATAATGTTTTCCAATGTATCGTTTGTATTTACAGCTGCTGGCTATTGTGTTGGAATTTGAAGACCTAATATCACGTTTTCAAGGCTGTGAAACCTTTAGTTCTAAGCACATTTAAAACTAATCTGTGAGAACTGCATGTGTTAGTAAGGAAATGGAGCAGTCTCTTTCATAGATCTATGAGCTTCTGAACTCCTGAAATACTCCAGCAAACTCTAGTAATCGGGAAATTATCGCCAGTTATCGAAACACTAGTTCCGTTCGAAACGGTTTATTGGTATACAAGTGTTTTACTGGCTGAGAACATGATACAAATAGGCTATCGAATTGGCTTATTTAGCAAGAATACGAACGATTTCTCTAAGCATGCCATCAAGCAGAAGCTGAACAGAGGACAAATGATGGCACAGAAAAACAAAAATGGTGCAATGGTGTTCAAATTAACGGATAGATGGGATAATGTTACGATCAATGGCACACTACTCCAACATTTCGCAGAACTCAATAATACAACAAGCTATCGAAAGCGACAATGATGAAGACTTGGACACAAGCGAGCAAATGGCGTTCTATGATTGCTAATCCGGGGTTCCAACCGGTTTTGCTTCCTCTTAACCACATAGATTTGCTTCTTGAAGGATATAAGAATATGATTAATGCTGCGATGGATGAATTCAACGTCAAAGGCTATATGAGTATGACCCAAAGAGATAAAGTGCCTACATCCTTAAGTAGCCACATTCTGGAAGAACCGATATTGCATCAAAAACATGTATTTATACGTGTATATACATGCGTGTATATATATATGCATATACATGTAAATTATAAATTATATATGTATATATATATATATATATAAATTGTTGTATGGTAGAGCCCACAACCACATACGCATACGCATACACAGACACGTACACATATACACATATACATATACATATACAAATACAAATACACATACTCATACACAAACATATACACATATACACATGTACACATACACACACACACGCTACGACCAATGATTTTGGTCAAACTGAATATAAACCTACACCAAAACTACGTTTATAAATGTCTTTTCAATGCTTCATTTCACTATGGCACCAGGAGCGGACCTAAGTCTTGAAGTTCTTTGTTCAACTACAACGACGATATCGTAGTACTCTTCCTGCTGACAGTATAGTTCTCTTTGTAGAAGCCAGAAATCCCTCTGGGAATCATTAGCGCAAAAAACTCTTCCCGTCCCAACAGTTGTCTTCCGCAAATTGTAACGTGTAGAAATTTGTCCCTCTCAAAACATGGCAAGTCCATCTGCGAATGTGAAGACATTGATTTAAGAAGTATAAAAGAGTAACAAGAGAAATATTGTAAAAAGTTCATAGAATAACCACATTGAAAACACTGCGCACAGTCCGAGATGTCCCACACAATACGCATTGCAATAAATACGCACGGTCGAGGAAGTGTGAAAACGAGATAAGTACCACCGTAGAAATAACATGAAAATCAACGAATCAGCGAATAATTCAGTGCTGACGAGTTGATAATCAGTGGGTCAAAGATTACACAATCGTAAAGAACGAATTTTGTAATTATTTAACTTCATCAACATATTCCTCCTTGTCTACAACGTCATGCTGGTGAGCTAGTGAAGGACTTCGGATTTTGGTGTGCACGGATCAAGAAACCAAGGGCAACAAAAATCTTTGGACGCCTTATCTTGGCTAAGACACTAAGAAGCATTCTGACTCAATAATGAGAAATCAGTTGACATCCAAACTGCGAGTTGAGGAAGAAACTCATAAGTACCAAAGTCTCAATGGGTCCATTTAGAATAGGTGATGTTATCCTTTGCCTGCCGTATGTTAAAGCGAGACTTCAGGATGTTACGTATTTCGAGCACTTTCTAAAGAACTAAACTTTTTTGCTTCATCAAATACTACCTATACATAGAGAATTTCTTTGTTAAATAGAGAATTCTCTATCTAGCTAACAAACACATTCTATAAGTCGATAGAGACGGCATTTGCCATAACGCCCGCGTGAGTGCCCTATATCTACATCCCATTTAAGCCATCGGGCGCGCCACTAGACACCATCTTGAAGTCATCAGTTACGCCACCAGGCACGCTATTGGGCACGTCTCCTTGCCAGGGCCTTGACCCCAGCCTTTACCCTAGGACCAACGACACTCGTTTGGACGTAGCCACGCCTACTAGCACCGTCATTAGGCTTCTGACGACGCTTTGGAGATCGCCGTTGTCGTACTCCACTTTTTTCCATGTTCATGTTGGCAGTGCGTTGCAGCTCCTCTTTTGCTTGAGTATTGGGGTTTTGCTGGAGTCGTCTGCCATTATGGCTTAAGTATCCAGCACGGTCTGGACGCTGTTTCGATCACGTTCAATGGCCGATTTTGCTTGTTCTATCTTCTTTTGCCGTCCAGTAATGTACTCGATCCTGCTAGTTTGTTCGGACGGAAAGCTTAGTGGCGTGTCTATTTCGTTTTGATAGCCATTTAAGGTGGATACGAGGCAGTTGATTCCTTTGTTAATAGGCCTTGGAGAGCGGGCAGGATAGTTGTTATTGTTTTTCTTTTGAGAGTTAATGTAACGTACTTTAAGGTAAGTTCCCGTGTTGAGGTTCGTCTTGTTTCGTTGAGCGCTTCTTGCTCCTTTGAGTCTGAATCGATTAGTGCATTGACCCAAATCGACTCGAACTCAAAGGAACAGGCACCACCCGATTCAAACACAAAGGAGCACGAAACGCTCAACGAAACAAGCCGAACCTCAACACGCTAATCTACCTTCAAGTACGTTACATTAACTCTCAAAAAAAACAATGACAACTATTTTGTCCTCTCGCCAAGGACTATGAACAAAGGAATCGACCGCCTCGTATCCACCTTAAATGGCCATCGAAACGAAATAGACACGCCACTAAACTTTTCATCCGAACAAACTAGCAGGGTAGAGTACATTACTGGACGGCAAAAGAAGATAGAACAAGCAAAATCGGCCATTGAACGTGATCGAAACAGCGTCCAGATCGTGCTGGATACTTAAGCCATAATGGCAGACAACTCCAGCAAAACCCCAATACTCAAGCAAAAGAGGAGCTGCAACGCACTGCCAACATGAACATGGAAAAAAGTGGAGTACGACAACGGCGATCTCCAAAGCGTCGTCAGAAGCCAAATGACGGTGCTAGTGGGCTTGGCTACGTCCAAGCGAATGTCGTTGGTCGTAGAGTAAAGGTCAAGGGCCTGGCAAGGAGACGTGCCCAATAGCATGCGTGGTGGCGTGACTGATGACTTCAAGATGTGTGGAAGCAGTGCACATATGCGAGCGTTGTGGCAAGTGCAGTCTCTGTGGACTTATAGAATGTGTTTGTTAGGTAGATAGAGAATTCTCTATGATAAAGGAGTTCTCTGTACTATACCGACCTGGAACCTCGTTAACTATAGGGTAAGCCCAGCTGTTATCCAGAAAGTTACCATCGATCACTGATATGTTCTAATGTTGTAAGTACATTTCGTTTGCTCGACGAAAACGAAGGGTAATAGATTGAACAGTTCTACTTGTGTTCACCAAACACGAGGTGTTATTTTGTTTCTTTATTTACGTACAAGCTGACTTTTCGGCGGATTTCGCCTTCCTCAGAGCCTGGAAAGGTCAAGTTGACAGCAATCTATTCGGCCAAACAGCTCCATAACCAACACTAAACCAAGAAAACTCAAGGCTAACCGTGTTAGGAGGCATAACTCTCCCTGACAGTGCGCGCTCGTTATTAGAATTGGGACCGAGTTTGTCACCATCTGAACCCATTTCAAGATAACCTTGCGTAGGGTCGCATGTAATTTACATGAACTTCAAGATAGACTCTGCAAAAAAGCTAGAGATGAAGCGCGAAATAGGTGCGAACAACACTAGCGGGGACCCTACCAATAGCACCATTTCCTCAGCCGTTCTTTAGACAGCAAGAGCCCAATAATGAAGTCGATGTTAATTTTCGGATGTTTGCGAATGAAGCTCTCAAAGTCCTTAATCACTATCGCGCGAAACGATACAGCTCAAACCTAAACTGGATTGCAAAAAGTGGTATGCGAGAGGTTCGAGAGCTGATAAGGTTGAAAACATAAGACTATCCGCTAGTGATAAGGGTGGAGAGTTTGTTGTAATACCTCATCAGTTAGATGTGGAGATAGCGAAAAAGCATCTTGAACATGCTTCACTTTATCGCCCATCATCTGCGAAGGAATTTAGAAGTAAATACCGAAAATTGAACCACGAATGAGCTAAAATGCTAAGGGCTGCTGGTTTAAAACCATCAGTTATCTCTCAACTAAAAGTTGACTTGCCAATATGTCCCGTCCTCTACTTACTTATCAAAACCTATAAGCTAGTATCCAGCGATGATTTCATGTCTACCGATCCATCATTGTTTAAGGATAGACCTATCATTACCTGCGTAGACGGGCCAACAGACAAAATAACATGGTTTTTAACCCTAATATTAAACCAGTTGTTTAAACACATTCCAGCCCATCTTACGAATACCCAGATGTTTCTGGACCGTCTACGTACTGCGCAGCTCAACAGCGCGTGCGTGATGGAGTCCTTCGACGTTACCGCTCTTTATGAAAAGGTGATGGATGACTTCGCAATGCAAGCCGTATTGGAACTCCTTATGCAACACGAAGGAGAAATAAAGATGTATGGCTTCAAGATAAAGCAGTTGATAGCACTCTTAACAGAATGCTTGAGCTGCTCATTCTTCAGATGGTCTGGAAAGTACTACGCTCAAATAAGAGGGTTCGCAATGGGACAACGACTGGCTCCAAGCCTTGCCATGTAAAAATATCTTGGTTCATTACCTCTCCTCTCACCCCTCTCACACGAAAAGGGCGCTTATAAGAAACATGTTTCGAACGGCAACCAACGTGTGCACGGGAAGAGAGCAAAGAGAGGAGTCCAGGAACTTGGTGCGGCAAATAGCTATTTCCAATGGCTACGAAACTGTAGCTCGGGATAGGTGTAGGGGAAATCGCAGGCTCCGAAACAACAACTCTAGCGATGAAAAGGTTCCGTTTATCCTACCCTTCATCTCAAATGATGTAAGTGCAGCTTTAAAACGCTGCTTAAGAAGGGAGGGTCTAGAGAATTCGGTAAACGTTGTTGAAATGCCACCGAGTAATCTTAGGCGCCAGCTAGTTCGTAACCGCCTATATGATCGTCTATGTGCAACGCAAAACTGCATAATTTGCCTCAATGGTAAAGGCGGTGATTGCATGAGCTCGGGTATAGTTTATCTGATCTACTGTAAGGCGTGTGGTGACGAATACATTGGCGAAACGGGCAGACCCCTCTATGTCCGCATAAAGGAACACCTAGCCGGCAAACATAAACCAAATATCCCGATAGGCACGCATAGGACTCAGAGACATAACGGGGAGAACTTTGAAGTTCGTGTCACGATCCTCGCACAGGAATCAAGAACACAAGCGCGCAAAACTCCCGAGGCGTTCTGGATTAATTCCAGAAATCCGAAAATGAACCACAGGGAAGAATGCCTCATTATCACGCGTGATATTGGGCCTCGATACATCGATTGGCAACCGCGACTAGAGGCCACATGAACTCATTCACCTCTAATATTTCTTAATGAAGTCGAATACAGGGCGCATCCCTAAGGGATTGATCAACGGCAAGAGCTTTATCCTCTATCGTCTTATGTATATTTGGATGTTATAGCTCAACCCGGCGCAACAAGGACAAAGAACCCACCCTCGGATTTCGCCTGGGCTAGAATACGGTTGTTTTTAATCCGGGTTTAGCACCCGATCTCCTGTAAGGATCCATCAGCTCCCCAGCTAAGGACCCGTAGTGAACTTTCGTGATCCACTATTACCAAGCATATCCACGGATCCGTGATAGAAAAACAACCCTCATGTCAACATTAAAAGCTCCAACATTACGATTTCGAAAAAAGGTGCGCATTAGGTAAATAAGACCGCTAGCAATTACTTCAAGTACGAGTTATGCTGCGTCATGCTTTGAAAGCCCACAACGTCAGCGAACGAGGCGTGGTGACTCACTGCCGCGGAGAGAGCATGGCGAGGACAGAGATGCAGACCACGAATGTTCGCGAACGTTCGAGAACATCTTTGCCGTGGACTACTTAAGCCTGCTTGCGACTGACGAAGCTCATTCGAGTTCTGTTTCGTCGTTATGTCGTTTTGGATTCGTCCGGCTTCCGTGTTCCCTCGATTCGTCGAGGAATGTATGCGTGATTTCCGTTATATGGAAAGGATGATGTTCACTCCCTTACTTCGCACAATTCCACAACCAGTCGATCGATACGCTAGTGAGGTAAGACTTTGTGTCTTGCTAGTGAAATCCAAGCTTAGGGACGATGGTTAGGAAGTCTTATTTTCGTTAACAAGGCGTCAACTTGTTATCCTTTTTAAGTTTACAGCGGAAGCGCTTTACCATAGTGTTTTACGTGGTTAAAGTGGAATAGCCTTGTAGAAAGAGAAATAACTACTAGGATTACACTCCACTTCTCTCGATGGCTGATTGCTGATGCCAGCGTTAGAGTAAAAAATCGGCTAAGAGAAAGGCAGAGAGAGGGCATTAGTGGTGCAGGGGTGACATGTAAGCCCCCAGAAGGTAGTCGCGGGTTCGATCTAGCCCAGAATCCAAGCTTTGCAGATATCTCAGCGTCATAGTGGTTGTATTTCACTACCGGAATATTTTTTACAACTGTGAAATTTACGAAAGTGTACGTAACACGTTATGTTTACACATTATTTTCCTGACTATCTTCGTGTACACCTTTTTTAGGTGTTAGAAACTATTACTTAGATAGGCAGGCATAGGTAGATTAAATTATAGGTTAGACCGATTGGATGTTTGGAACTGTTATTTAGATAACCACTGTAGTGCTGAGATATTTGCAAACTCCGGACCGCACGTATATGCGGTGGGGAACGAACGTGCTATGATCCTTTCCGAAGGCTAAGGCGCTCACCACCACGCCATAGCGGTCCTCCGTTTAGCCTTTCTCCTATGTAGTTTTCTGTATGTTGTGGTCGTATCACATATAATATACTACCGTGAAAAATTGTAATAGGTAATAAATAAAAAGTTAACATTATTATTTAGATAGTCAACAATGAGTCGAAGTTCGCTGTGTCTGTTGACGTGTCAGAGTTCAAGCCAGAGAATCTTAAAGTGAACATAGATGGTCATCGTCTAACTATTGAAGCAAAAGAGGAGCTCAAAGAGGAGAATGGTTACTCGATGAGGTTCGTGAAAGGCAATGTTTATTTCTAAGAACTTCTATTTGGACATTGTGCAATCGTCTACCGCCGCACCGCCGCAGTGTTCTTCCAGCGCCAAATATGTTTATGACTAGTGCTTTTTCCTTAACTCATCTTTTAACGTCATTTTAAGACTGTCTTTAAATGGGTGTTTATGTATTTTATAATTCATTGTCTGTGCTGTTACAGATCTTTCACCCGTCGGTTTCTGCTACCAGAAGACGTTGATCTGAATGCAATTCATTCTTCTCTTACTGATAATGGTCAGCTGTCAGTCGAAGTCCCAAGACTGAATAAGCCGCTTGAATCAAGTGGCAGAAGCATCCCAATCGAACAAGTGGGTGAAAAGTCGTAGAATGTTTGTTACTCGAGATGTGTGGTGAAATTTTACGTTGGAAGTTCTCTTGTAATTGTTGATTCTACCTATTTTTTATCGTTTTTCTCCTTATGGCCATGATATTTAAGAGTTGTTAGTTGTATTGTCCGACTTGATGTAGTGAAGGTCTCTGGAAAGAAATCCCTGACCTATGGCTATGAAATGCCTGACACTTTATATACTTTACATTTTCTTAGAAGCCGAGTTATCGTTTGTTATGAAACATGTGTACGTATGTTACCAATGAAGATTTCAGTTTGTATGCGTTTGGAAACAACAGCCGGTGAGAGTTCTTTAAGCTGAATGCTGTTTGGTTCATGGCGCCACCAATACCGATGGTTGGCAATGATTAGGGTAGGGGTAAAATCTGCTAAACCGTAGTGTTTGTAATGTTGTTTGGCTATATCGGTGCACTGAAGTTTAAACTGTACAGGGGTCAAGATGTACACAAGTTCGTAGAGGTAGATTTGGCGATCCATTCGTCCGTAATCCATGAACAATTTACACGTATCGTGGTCTAAACGTATGCACAAGGTGCGGTGTATTCATCATGTTTCGATATACTGGATGATGTTTTAAATCCTTCTGCAGCTAATTTTATCCCATGTAGTCGTAGTATAGTTCATTTGGGGTTATACGTATCAGGTAACGTGGTAAATAAGGTGTTAAAACGGAAAAGCGACAGCCAAGGAAGTCAAGATAACTAGAAGAAGCTGAGTTGATTGAGGTAGGACTTCAGAGCTATACACGAAGGTTATAGGGATAACTGTGCGAGTCAGGTGTATGTCAGTATGTCACTCTCATTATTGAATATCGTTTGAGCTTAGAAGATCGTGAGATACTACATAACGTTAGTTAAGGTCAGCTACGCTGTAAATAACTTAGCAGTAACTTCGGTCCAGCTCAACGTTAAAGTTTATCGGTCGCTGCTGAGATTGTTGTAAAGTCAGTTATGAAATGAAAGGAAAGAACAAGCGTACAAGTCACGTTGAATCCTCCAGAAACAAGTGGGTGTAAGAAGGGACTGTGACAATTTACTTGTTGGGTACAAGTTCTACATGGAAGGTCTCCTGTTTCATTCGCGACAAAGCCTTTCAAAATTACATCAGGACTATTATTTTTCTTTTTATTTCCCACATTCCTGTTCCCGAATACACCACTATGTGATTTTCATCCCAGTAAGCTGGAAGCCTAGGCAAATCTCCCTCTGATCCACAAGTGCGCCAACTGCCTGTGGTGGTGATGAACTGGTGCAGACTTTGGCTAGGCTGACTTCGGGACTCCAGCGAACCACAATGGCTAAACCATCAAAACTCCGAGGGGATGGAAATTATGATCGGACCCGCATAATCAGTGAAGACGTGCCATACACGCATCCAAGTAGGTAAGTATGTAACTGAATACTAGCAACGACGGATACTGCTCATTTAGGGTAATGTTTTGCTACAATCTTTTGGCCTACTACTTTATCATCATCAGCTCTGATGAAGAAGACGTCGAAACGTTAGTTGATCAAAAATTGTTTATCGTAACCTCGTGTAAGCTTATCAAAGAAACACGTATTGATCAGTCCTGCGGAGATTAAAGGAAGGTAGTTTTCTGGTCGTCATTACCGTCTATTTTCTTATCCAATTCTCGGATCAAATGGAGAAGGTACGTTAACTATCGCTATAAAACTGGAATTAGGTGGACACGAAGGAGGAAAAAAACGGGAAAACTGGTCCTGAATTCCCTAAGTGCATTGTTTTCTATCTGAACTAAAGTCAGAGAAACTAAGTCTATAAAGAACTTTCTTTCATTACTTGAAGAAAAAGTCGTTTTCCTTTGTATCTGTATTCACGTCCCATCATTTCATCCATTCTTCCTCAATCATCTTCAACTTAACTGACGTCACTTTTACCAAAAGAGTAAATCATCCGTCCGTCCTTCTCAAGGAGATACTTACTTTAAGCGGTGTCCTCTTCGTAGCAGCCGACCACCACGCCCAGTTGATGAGAAACAGCTGAATATTAATGTGCTCGCGCACTTTTCCGTACGGGACCCGCCGCACTTGTTCATGAAGTGGGCGGACCGAGCGCGATTACTCATCTCATTTTCAGTTTTGCTTCTGACACTTGTACGTGTTGCTGGGAATTCGTAGTATTTACCGTCTGACCAGCAGATTTGATCATTGTGGATTCTACGTGACATGACTGATGCGAACACAAGGTGAGATTGTTCTTGCAATCGATATCCGGTCGAATTTGGTTTTGAAGTTCGCCCGAAGACGTTGAAGTTGCCTCTGATCAGCCCTATCCTTCCACACTTGATTATTCCTTATGAGAGCTGTTATGTTATGAAGATAGCGAGTTGTTGCTTTCCTCTTCCTTTTTACTACAACTCGTTAACGCCATATTCTGGTTTCAATGTTGTTTATCGAAAGAATGAAATCGGGCCGAACTTGCCCTTAAGTTTTTGACCTCAATTTAGTTCTCTATAGTGGCGCCAATATATCGTTTTCCTATTCCATGTTCGTTCATGTACTGGGAATTAAAGGCAGTGTATGAGAAAAATACTCTTCTATGCCGAACGACATTCTTCATAGTCAACAACGAGGGCAGCAGTAAATCAACACAAGACAACATAGTACAAATTGACTAAGAGGCAATTTTCTGGATAGGTTTAGCAGAATAGGGATAGCGCTTCCTTAGTGGTGTTTTCCCGGTATTCGTAGAGATTAACTTCCCGCTATTTTGTGTTTTAATGCGCTTAATTTGAGACATTATTCCTTTCGAAAACCGAGAGTCGTGGAACACTCGGTGTTCTCTTCACTACTTAATTAATGAATTGGTGTGGGAACAGATTTTTTGCGACTTACGATAGTGGTCGATACGATAGTCGACTTACGAGTACGACAGTGGTTTATTCCTAGATTATAATGGTGAGCGAGTTCTCCATCGAGGAGGGATCGGTATTTCCTGGGCTGGTTCGGTTTTTGTAGGAGTGCTTTAATCAACTGACTGCTTAAGTAAGCACTTTGGAGAGCGTTCCATTGAGTGTGAGTTAGTACATTTCTGTAGGCATAAGGAATTTGTGAAAAAGAACTCGTCAAACAGTGGCCGTGTGTGCTGCCGGGCAGGCAGAGTGCAAGGACTACGCATTGATTTCCCAGCACCGATCAATATATGAAAGTTTTCATTTCATATACTCACTCCTACATTCCTGGAACTGATTGGTTGGATGAGATAAGTATCATTTCCCTTAAGTATTTCACCATATTATAAAGTAAAAGTAAATTAGTGTAGTGGACTTAGGTGAGTGTGGCGAGGAAGTTTACCGCACCACAGGATTTGTTTTCCTTTGAAATGTTTTAAATAATTACTCGTTCTTTATACCAACCTCCATGAGCATTACAATATCCTGAAGCGACTAGCTAAGTGGTCATTCGATGTCGTAGTTCCTGTGTGCCCTTCGGCTGCTCTAACTTGTTAAACATTCGTCAGCTGCATATATATATATATATATATATATATATACGTATATATATGTATATATATGTATATGTATATATTAAGTAGCTACTAGAATCGGAATAAAGGATAATCGAAACTGCAACAACAGGTCATCTTAGGTGGGTGCTTTTTTCTATCGGTTTCGTAGTTATTCTTAAAGGCCTTTAAGAATCGGGCCACGTACTTGGTGCCGTCTGTGGCCTTTGTTCCCATTTTCGTATTTCCTTCTCCATTCTAGAGTCACAGCGAGGGTAAGCGGGATTATAACATTCTTATCAAATACCTTGGAAAAATGGGGAATATTTTATAGAAAGATGTATTTGTTAAGGAACTTTGAACATGACCTTATCTCAGATCTACCAGGTACGCTATGATAACCAGGTATGCTATGTGTCTGACATTGTGAAAGCTCTCAACTCATTTATTAGCAAGAGTGGTCGACAACCGGCCAAAATTTTCCTCTCGGGTTATTTGGAAAAAAGAAAATGGCGACTACGTAAGGAATTATAGACAGCCTTCGGTATACTCGGTTTTGAACAGATTGGTACGACATGTTAGAGTTTGTCACCGGCTGTCGATATGAGCTAGTTCTGTCATATTTCGTTCAATGTGCATTGTATGTATGATTAATGAAAATCATGAGAATATGCAGAATTTTTGTTATTTTTGCAAACGCGTCACAGTTCTGCTGGACTGTGAACAGTTCAATCGTGTAATCTGAGTGCCACAGGATCACATTCACAGGATTCATTACCTCCACGTTTAAAGTTAATAGACCGTATTCATTTTTATAAAGTGCGGCCACAGTAGCTAGATATTTTGTGAGTGTGCAGGTAAATCCTGTTCATAAACTGGAACAATACAGGGTTTTGGACGAGAAATCTCTAGCAAATTGAGTTTGAATCACGGGATAAATCTTCTCATCCTGGAAAATGAACATAGTGTGCATCATGAATGTTAAAGTTACTACAAGAAATCGTGTCGTGTCACTTTTGTACAGATTGCTTTTCACAGTTGCTGTGGTCTGATTCGAAATATATTTTGTTCCGTAGAATGCAAATGAGAACAGAGTAGATACTTTGTGGGTAAGGTAAGTAACAACTTTGAGATAAATTTGATACAATTTGTTGAATTTTCAAGAGGAGGCTAGAAACCAGAGTTGTAGCACTTAAGCGCGCTTAAGCACAAATGTTCTTTCTAGATAGTTTGAGATAGTAGCATTTGGAAAACTCCGTGGTGGTTGGTTGTTAGTGAACTGCCTCTTTTTCGCCAAATATAAATTATTATGTCACTTTGTTTTATCTGTATTTATGGTTATTTAAATGATAAAGGAAAAAGCTCTCAGCGTAGATCAATCCCTGAAGGATTCGCCATGCATTCGACCTCATTAAGTATCGCTGGAGGTGATTGAATGCATATCTGGCCTTTACAATGATTTGCAGTGGCCTACAGTGCTGCTATCCTCCCAGACAAGTCTGGTACAGATTTGCCAACCCTGGAAGGATGGAAGGCTTGGTGGCCCATGGGTGCGGAGATCGGTTTCATGTGTATGTCGTAGTGGCCCCTCCGACAACTGCGCCACCCACTCCCTTTTATGGTTATTTAAGAATAATAATTAGTTCGATGTTCATATGATGGATGATTCTTCGTAGACACATGCAGGTGTTACATTCAGTTAGAATTATGCAGTGTGTTATGTATGTAACAGTAGCCATGTGTTATACAACTCCCAATCCGTTGTGTTGATAACCGCCATGTTTCACTTTTTTGTTTTTAGATAGGCATAAATGAAATGGTAGTAGAAGGTTGTTTGCGTTCCCTAAATTTTATACTTTCAGGAACAAGTATGTGAACAACGGTGGGTCCGCTGGGTCGGTGTCCGTCGATGCTGACGGTCTCATCGAGGTGAGACTTTACAATGTTTGACCACGAAAATCGTCTGAATATTTGAAAAGAGACCTTGAATAGTGAAGGATTATCTGCAGGTAACTGACAATGATTGCAGGACATTCCTTGTTTATTCACTGCATTCTTTTCAGTAGCACTGTAGTCTTATGATACAACTAAACCATAGTTTGATTGGGATTCACATAAAATAAGGACCGATTGCCTATCCCTGGAAGCGTCGTCAGCGCCGCAGCCGCATATACTGGTGAAACCCATTGTTATAGACTCGGTTGTCAGATATGTGTGGGCCATAACACATTCGCTACCAAGCGCATCGATTTCAGAGTGCACACACCGAAACATGACGGCTTTCAACTCGATTTTTCATCATTATAGTTTAGCTTCCGCAGATGTCCCTCATAAAGGCATCTCATTCCGGTATATCGCGAGGCAACGTAGAGCGTCCTTAGGTGGAAGGTGTGTCAGGAAATGGGCACTGTTTCTGTTCCGCCGATTTGAAGCGTATCTTCTATGTTTGCGTGAGCATAGCCACGCATCCGTGTACGGGTGTGTTCTCGTTTGCATGGATTGTATTCCACCAGTCAACTCGGCGAAAAACCTGGAATTCGTCAATTGGGAAGTACATGAGAGGCAGCTAAGAGTCACCTGCAACAAATAAGCTACACCATCTACTCTGGAAGAAACTAGGAAACTACCCATGTTACACCCACGTTTATAACTCAGCAAGTTATAACTGGGTATCAAATGCTAAATACAGTAAAATAAGTGGGCCTCATTCCCCTGACCCCGAAAGCGTGCACGATGCGGTAGCGTTGAGTTGAACGAGTATGGATGGATTGGAATGGAATAAACAGGGTGAGCGACTATCTGAGTTTAATACTGGACATAGGAGTCTTTCAATGGAAAGCACCATCACGAAATAGATCACGTAAATCGAAGGTTTTACCTAACCAATGTCGCTGTTGTCCCAAAACTCTACATGGGATGAAAACCATCGTCTCATTCGAGCAAGATTTTACTTGTCGTCGAAAGGAGAAAAAGCCGTTAAATTCAAAAGACGAAATCCCAATACTACCCTCAGTTCGGATTTAGTTCATTAGTCGGCTGTTCGGAAGATGTCGTTCTTGATAACATCGACAGGGAATACAATCGGGGCATTTAACATGTTCACGCTAGCGCTGTGGAAGTTGGGAGTTCGAAAGTTATCAAGAGACATCTGTCTCCAGAAATACCTGAGCTGCTACGAGAACGTGAAATCGAGCGAGCTACAGGCAACCGCCAACGCACGTTCGGAATTGCAAAACAGTACGGAACTGTGATAAAAGAAGATCTGAAGGAGAGAAGATCAGCAATCGTGGTCGAACTAGCAGAAACTGGGGAAAGTTTTTGCAAAGCTCAGCAAAAATTGTCTAATTACAAAGCCAAGATGCTTGCACACAAAACCAATTTAGTTGCTCTCTGGCGCCCAGACGGAACAGTTACAGCCTCCAGAAAGGCCTTGGGGATAATCATACGCGACTACTACTCGGATCTCTTCGGTAGCCACGTTCTTCTGCACTTATATGACATAAATAATGATGGATATGTCGTTTCAACTGTTCTCTCTTGCCAAATCCGACATGTCATTTCATCGGTGAAAAATCGAACAGCACTAGGTCCGGACAGGATAAGATCTGAACACCTGAAGAACCGTCTGACAGTTCGCATGAGCACATTGACTTGGCTCTTCACACGTTTTCTGTCAGAACAGAAGGTTTCTATTCAATGGAAGTCTAGCAATGTGTTACTGTTAATGAGTGACCTCCACAATATTGGCAACTACCGCCGAATATGGTTGGTTTTTGTCCAGTAAAAACTCTTCGCTCTAATAATTCTGAGAAAGATTGAGAGAACGTTGGACGAAGGAAAGCAATGTGAAAAAGCACGGTTTCGAAAAGAATTTCCTACGATGGACCACATCGAAAAAACAACTAGACTCATTGGGGGTATCGCAATAGTATAAGAGACCACACAGTTTCACTTTCATCGATTTAGAGGAAACTTTTTACTCAGTTGACTTAGGAGCAGTCATGGAAACCCTGAACAGCCAGGGCGTTCATACTTAGTATATAAAGGTTCTTCTTGAGCTTCGTAAAAACTTCACAGGCAAAATATCACGATTCTAAAACGGTTTTAACATCGACGTCAAAAGAGGGGTTAGGTAAGGGACAACAGGGGAGTGAAAATTTGTGGTCGGCAAATATACCGTTTTCGATTTGATATTGACGTCGTTCACATATCAAACATCAGCCAGGCAGAACGAATGCTTGGTGACTTTGATAACGCCTGTGGAAAGGTTGTTCCTTGACTATATCTCACAAAAACGATGTTCATGAAGAACGGACTGGTTTCGTTTGCCTATTAACGTTTAACGGAACAAATATCTCTGAGCGTTTTAGCATCGTCTACCTAGGTCGGAAAATGGACATGGTGAGCGATTTGAATCCTGGGCGGAGCAGGAGGAAGCTGGCGGCTTGCGAAGCTTTCAAGAGCATCGAGGATTTATTACAGATGGTTAAGAACATGCAACTCCGCAATTTTTTATGCCTTAGTATATGCGTCAGAAACCTAGTTGCTACGGAAGTAGGATGAAAGAGCAGTCAGTGTTAAAGGGCGTGCAGTCGAATGGGCTATGTTAGCAGTATCCCATATCGCGCAATTGGTGGGAGAGATCTGAAGCTCTGGGCTTCGTCAACGAACAGTAATCAAAGACGTCGTTGTATACACTAAACTGTCAAAGATAAGGTCGATCGAACACGTAATCAGTATGAACGTCAACCGAAGGATTATGACTGGATTTTTAGGGTTTTCAAGCCTACTATAGGAAAACTACCTCTCTGGTGGTCGGTCGCATTTCTTCATAAAGAGCCTACAAGTGAGACGTGGTGCTCATCGAGTCGCTAAAGGGAGTAGAACGCACTGAGTTACTCTTGCACATGACAGAGAGAAATGGAAGGTCTGCTGGCGCCAGCTGGAGCGCTCTGCGATTAACGGGACAACAGGTAATTCGGGTGATAGATCAGCTCATTATGAAGCTCACTGATTGATATAGAAACCGCTGGAGGCCTTGGGCAAGAGGAAAAGTTTTTTTTTCCTATCGGGACAGGATTCTTACTTTCAGCGGTTTAAAAGTGCATTGTTTGTTTCGCATTTTTTTCGTAGCAAAATGATTGAGTGACAGGCTTTTATCCAGAACGACGGTGTTTGATATCGATGAATGTGTTGTTGGTGATCACAACTGCGGTGCTTGTCAACGATTTTGAAATTTATTATTTCTTTCTTAATTTTTAAGAGTTTTAATTTTTCGTATTCGAAACTAAAGTAAAATTTTGGAGAGGCTTCATATAGCCTTAGTACGATAGAGAACGTTCTTCAGTGAATTTATGGAATTCTCAAAATAAAACAAGTATTGAGAAGTCGTAGTCAGTTGTCAGAAAACCACAGCGTTCGCGAGCAAGTCAGTAATGTTGGTTAAAAATTTTGAAAGCGGTTTAGTTGCTACAGGCGAATCGTAATGGTTCGTTGTTAACCGTGAGACGTCAAATATTAACTTAAATTATAATGTGACAGGTTTGCTATTTTTTTATACCTTTTAATTCAAGGGCAACTATGACCAAATTGTGCCAACATTTGATGAAATGAACCTGAAGGAGAGTCTTCTTCGTGGAATTTACGCATTTGGTTTTGAAAAACCGTCAGCTATCCAGCAACGTGCTATTGTACCGTGCTGTACATGTAAGTAAACAGACTACGTGTTTTTAATACCATGTTCACCCACTATCTGCATTGATTTCCAAAACCGCCTTTGTGTTAATCTCGGAATTAATCAATAGTTTGCTGCTTTTTGATAAGTACGCATGAAGTTGTCATCGTGCTATTTATCAGTAGTAGTTACCGTTTAGAGCTGTTTCCACCGGTTTAGCGCCTCACCGTAGCTAGGAGGTGGTCCTGGGTGTCGGGCTGTGATACACAGCGGGGAATCATCCCCACGGCAGGGTCTCCCAAGCTGAGGGAGGAGTCCGGCGTTTCCATCAGAAAGCCTAGCTAAGAGGAAAACAATAGCAGGAATTGCAGTCGTCCTGTTATCAAACTAGTCACGTAGTGGCAAATCTCCCTGTGATTCACAAGGGAGACGACTACCTGTGGCGATGACGACCTGGAGCAGATTTTAGCCTAGTTGACCCCGGAACTTTATGGAACGGCATTGAGTAAACCAGAAAATCCGAAATAAAGGAAATTATGCTAGCGTCAGCACAACCAGTGAAGACGGTCCATACAAGTATCCAAATAGGTAAGTTACCATTTTGGCGAATTTCGTTCTCATTAGGACATGGAAAGGTTAAGTTAACTGCAACGTTGTGCTTGGTATGTGGTATTGCCAAACGCTAAAATAAGTGAAATTGGACACTGAAAAATCAACAAAGATTAAGCATTGACATGATAATATTGGTATTTCAACCTTATGCTAAGTTGCAGTTATCTTGGCTCTCCTAGGTTTTGAAGATTTCGAAATCGGTTGAAACGTTAGTTACTGTTAATAAATATTGTTGTAACGACATCTTGTTTGCTTATGAAAGGGACAGCGAACTACTTCCTGCATCATTATTCTGTCTTTTGCAACGTTGTAAATTTGTTGTGCTTATGTTACTTTTCTAAACTCTAACTGAAGGAGTCCCAATATTTGTGAGTAGATCTTTGCGCTATACGAAGATTTTTTCCTGCAGTGTGGAATATCACTAAGCACTTTATGATTTCGAGAAAGTTCGTCCACTACTTTCGCGTTCGTGGCGAGCAACATCCTACGATTTATCAGCTGTTTATTGTGATTGATGGGTTATTTTTGGTGCCGAATTGCGACGTGCAACTGAGGGTGATCCCTCAGTTGTATCTTCAAGGGTGATAGAGAATTAGGTATTTCCATGCAGAAACCTTTCTGACAGTATGCCTGTGATAGGCTAGAGCAACGACATATGATAGCCACGTCTGTTTTCTCACTAGATACAGTGAAAGTATGGAGCCTCATTCGGTTGAAAGTTCTCTGCGTCGAATGAGCGATGCCCACCAGGCTCTAGTGGACGATGGGAACAAATAGAGACTTTACTTTGCATGTTGCAAATGCTTGAATGTTACAGATTTTAGGTGATAACTGTAATACAGATAACGTACACTATGTCATTCGTAACAACTTTTTCAGTACGCGACGTCATTGCTCAAGCACAATCCGGTACCGGAAAAACCGCCACGTTTTCGATTTCGATTCTTCAACGAATCGATGAGAACGACCCTTCCGTCCAGGCATTAGTAATGGCACCAACAAGGGAACTGGCTCAACAGGTTTTCTTGTTTTGAGTGTACTATATAGTAATCCTTTATTTGTTAGAATAAAGTTATACTATTATAACCTTTGGAATACGTATTCGAATACATGTGGCTTCGTTGGCCGACTTTAATGTACTTGACGGCTTAAGTATCAGCATTTATTTAGATCCAAAAAGTTTTATCTGCTCTTGGCGACTACATGAAAGTCAAAGTGCATGCATGCATTGGTGGCACAAGCGTCCGTGACGATCAACGGAAGCTAGAAAGTGGTGTTCATGTGGTGGTCGGGACACCTGGACGTGTTAACGATATGATTAATCGTGAAATTTTGCGTTAGTTGCCGATTAGTTCAATACTTTATGACGAATCTTGGGTTATGGTCTACCTTTTAACCCTTTTCGAGATCTTTTTTTGTTCCCTTTTTATGTGCGCTGCTCTCGTCCACACATTGAGCAAGAGTGAATTATGCAACTTGTTTTTGAACATGGGGTTTTTGTGATTTAACTTCATCTACTGTCTATTCTTGTTCATGGCAAGATACGATGTGAAGCACAACCACAAGGATGCTGAGATATGAGGTTAACACGGAGGCTCAGTGGACTTCGAGTTCCCGGCTGCTTTTACCGGAGGTTCACGTACACCGTGCTATCCATATCTCAGCGTCGACGAGGTTTTTATGTTATGTTAGTTGAGAATGTCCTTTCGGAAAGCTTTAAAATACGTAAGAGCTGAATGATTTGCAAGAAGTGACAAAGCTTGGCGTTGTGAGATGTTTTTCCTGGAGGAAAACCTTGGAAGAAATTATTTGCGAAATTAGGAGGATACTGTAGTAATTGAAAGTGCATATGGATCGCATTTAATTTGCAGAAATTAGTCTTAACAAATGCGTGGTATTTGTTTAATTCTGTCTTTGGTAGGGATTTCCCATTTCTCATGTGGCACCACTTTTTTCATCGTTGTTGATTCTCCTATCAACAGAGCAGTTACAATTTTCCTGAAGCCAAGTCGCCATGTTCATCGTTGAAGTCTGTCCCGCTTCTTTTTTCAGAGACTGATTCTATTAAAATGTTTGTTCTGGATGAAGCTGATGAAATGCTTTCGCGGGGATTTAAGGATCAAATTTACGAGGTCTTCAAAAGGATGCCACAGGATGTACAGGTGCATTCATTGATTTGTTTAGTCCTTACTTTTTTGCAAGATAACTTTGTTTGCCTATCGAGGTAATGTTATCATCCAACTTGTTTTGCCATCAGATAGTAAAAATTCCGCGTATAAACTACTTTATGTCGTTGCTCAAGACAGTGGTCGCAATACCTGTTCCTTCTTTCTTATTTGAATGATTGATTGACCCTTCTTCATGAATGACAGAGAATCACTTGGACTTCGGCAGGATTTCCATTTGATCTGTAATTTTCTGGTGGGGCAAGAGTTTCTTCCCTAGATTGTCACCATATGCAGGCTAGTGACTACGTTGCTTCCATGATAGAAGCAATTCCAGGAACTGTTTTTTAGCCAGGTATTCTATGGAAATGTTGCAATCCATAACTTGAGGAACCTCACAGGGTGAATGGACCGCTTCTATAAATCCCAGTTCTACAGTTCTTTTCTGAAGCAGGACCTTCTAACCACGGTAAACCATGGGAACAACTTCTCTTGGGGAATGGATTTGACCTTTTTTATATTGCTTCCCAATATTCGGAAAGGATAGTTATCACTTTAAATGATCGAAGGAAAAGCCGTCTGCTCATGATTGTTAACATACATATCATAACATGGAATTCCACGACTGGGTGTTGGGCGAGGTTTCATTCTGCAGCAGGATCTTCTGAAGTGGGAAGAAATTCGATGTTTCCATTCAAAGGAAACCCAGATAAGAGTAAACCAGTACTTGGTAAATTATCGATCATATGGAAATCGTGCGGAGGCCTCCACGTTTCTTCCTGATTAGAGAAGAGGGGCCATTAATCAAGTATTCAAGGTAATCGCGTTAAAATAACGGAGGGAAAAAATTGGTCATCGCATCAGGTTAGACTGTTTGACATGTCATCTGCAATGGAAAAATGAGAACAATCACACATTACGGTTTATATTTGGGCTTACGTTTCATAGAATTTATCCATGAATGCATCAGCTTTAATTGAAATCTCCTCCTTAGCAGTTTTACGTGCTTGCAAATAACATAAGCGAGCTTGAATTTGCCGTTATAGTAGCTTTAAAATGTTGTTTTTTTGTGCTTAGAGTTTTGTTTTTCTTATTAACACAATATCGATGTGATAGGTTGTACTTCTTTCTGCAACAATGCCTGCGGAAGTACTTGATGTTACGCAGTGCTTCATGAGAGATCCTATTCGTATTCTTGTGAAGAAAGAAGAGCTAACTCTTGAAGGAATTCGTCAATTCTATGTGAACGTTCAAAAAGAGGTACGTTTTTTTTGTCTCTATTCAGCAGAGTTCCGTTATGGTTCAGATTTAATACCCACTGAAGAAATTTTTCATAGTGGTTAAATATTATACGTACATCTTTCACAAATTCAACCAGTTTGATAACACCCGAACATGGATCCTATAACTGTTTTTATAGTCTCTAGAAATGCTGAAAATCTATATATATAGAAATATAGAAATATAAATATAGAAAGAAATATAAAATAGAAGTATATCTATATATATTATATCTATATATATAGAAAATGCTGACCAACGATTTTTGTCGTTGTAATTCCTAGGGATATCCATCGGCACTGGGTATGTAACGGTCGGGAGTTCGTAAATAATCGAAACCGCATTATCTTTCTTGCTTATAAGTTTGTTCAGTTGTCTGTCGATTACGTATTCTCAAAAACCTTAACGCTATATTAAACTGCAATATATATATATATATATATATATATATATATATACATGAACCGAATATGTATACGAGGGGCGCGTGTAGCGTAGTAGTTGGAGGCGCCCTGCGATACACATGAGATCGATCCTGGCGCCCAAGGCTGACCAAGCTTTCCATTTGTCCAAGGTAGGGAACTTGGTGCCAGACTTGTCTGGGAGGATAACGGCACTTACTAGATACGTTGGTACGCCACAGCGAGTCGTTGTAAAGGCAATATACGGATTCAACCACCTTTAAATGAAGTTGAATGCATGGTGCATCCTCCGGGGATTGATCAACGCCGAGAGCTTTTACCTTATGTATATATATATATATATATATATATGTACATACATATGTATATATGTATATACATATGTGTATATATATTTGCCTCTATTCTAGGATTATAAGTTCGACACACTCTGTGATCTCTACAACGTAATCAATATCACGCAGTCTGTGATTTTCTGCAATACAAGAAGAAGGGTAGGTGAAGTTTATTAATAATCGAACCCACTCTGATCGTAATGCTCATGTAGCGTTTGTTGTCAGCTGAGCTCTTCTTAGTTACATTTACTTTTACGACATTTTTCCTTCTATGATTGTGTATGCACTCAAACTACACCTATGTTTTTTCCGTGATTGTGGATAAATAGTCAAACTACACATAATTCGACTTCGTTGTTTTCATTTCAATTAAATCTTTCGAACAATCGGTAGCAGTGGGTTGGCTATGAAATTGTCTGGGCTATAGCTATCTTATTTCATGTTTTACTTCTTTCAAGTTATTGGAAATTACTTGTCAGCGTGGTTATTTGTAGTGTTATATCCAATTTTCTTTTGGCTAAGGTCGAGCAACTTAGTGACCAGATGACAGCTCAAAAGTTCACAGTTTCGTGTCTTCATGGGGACATGGAGCAGATGGAGCGTAATATTATTATGCGAGAGTTCCGTTCCGGATCCTCTAGAGTGCTCATTACCACGGATCTTCTTGCTCGGGGTATTGATGTTCAACAGGTATGTCCATGTTCAGTGGTTTTTTTTCTTCATAAAGGCATTGATTTTTTCAATCAGTAACTTATTGTCGGAATAAATTGCTTTTATTATCGTATTATTTTCTTCAGAATGTTAGCTTTTAGCAATTTTTATTCCGTAGAACTTTCTTTTCGTTATTGTTGAGAAAAAGCTTGTTATTTAGGTGTCTCTTGTGATTAACTATGACCTTCCCTCAAACCGCGAAAATTATATTCACCGTATCGGTAGATCGGGTCGCTTTGGACGAAAAGGTGTGGCGATCAATTTCATCACGGAGAATGATGTTAGACAATTGAAGGATATAGAGGCTTTCTATAACACGGTCATCGAAGAAATGCCAATGTCCATCGCAGATTTGCTTTAGACGGAGGGCTCAACTTCGATGTTTCCTCACACCTTTTCTAACTATATTTCTATTCTGTCCTATCCTGATATGTTCGTTTAATTAGATATAGAGTTTTATAATATGTACTTGCTGTTCTTCGTTCATAAATGATTATATTCACTATGAATGTGTCGTTTTCTTGTTCAGCAATCGCGAGGTTTTTAAACAGCGTACATTTACTTCCATAGAAAAACACAATACAATACAACGCTAGCTGACGTTTCGGCAGTATCGCCTTCTTGAGAGCCTGGAAGGGTATACTGATATACAATCTACTAGGCCAAACGCTTCAATAACACTTACAGAAAGACGAAAGGCTCTTTGGTAATTACATGATCAACAACTTCTCGAAAAACCCACCGCTTTTTCGTGACTTCCAATGAGGAAGTTTAGAACAGCTGATTATAGTCGCATGTGGTTGACGACTGCACCATCCCACATCAAAAATCGATGCGAACGTACGGGATCAGGTCGCGTATGATCTCTGGGCATTCGTCCCTGCTATTCGTTGTAGGGTTTTTGGCATTGATCCAAAAAGCCTCTAGGAGTTTTCACGCTGGTGTTTTGGACTCCTGTGCAAGGATATTGACTTTTACTTCAAAATCGTCAAAATTTACTTCAAAAACTTCAAAATCAAAATCGTCAAAACTTCAAAAATGTGGCAAGCGGGAAATTAGAGAATTAATAAACTCGAAAACAATAAGATTGTCTGTTAGTGATAAGGGGAGAGT
>UYYA01000303.1:0-74082 GCA_900624975.1 Angiostrongylus costaricensis
GCTGCTCCCCGGTAAGGACAACAGCGCGTGTTCGTTCCCCCCACTGCATACACCTGTGGTCCGGAGTTTTGCAAATATCTCAGCATTTCATACGAGAATTCTCTTTGTTCTGACTCAGTTTGTCACGATGCTTTCAGGATGCCTAGCACCGATTTCTTGTTGTCCTTAGCATTGATAAATAATTCGCTGTTAATTTAATAAGCAAACATGAGCTTGTTATTATACAGTAAATACTTAATCACAACGGCTAACGCTCCGGAGAATTTCTGCTTTTTTACGGCGTGGAGAAGTCAAATTAACTAGTTTAACTAGCATTAAAAAGAATTAATATCTTCTTCGATTACTAAGCTAATACGATGTTGGTGAAAAGATTTATTCGGCAATCGTTTCGACGTCTTCATCTTCTTCAGAACTTCAGAGGCGCTCAAATTCACTGGGACGACACGACCACCAGTGAATCATCGACTTGGATCAATCTGCCTTTAGAGAAGACGAGGACGTGGAACCTTAGCAGAATAACTTTTTCCACCGACATCGTGTTAGCTTAAAAATCCAGTTGGGTATTAATTCTTGGTACCGACGTTAAATGGCGGTCGGTTTGAAAAATATTGATCCACTTCTAAGATTATTGAAGTATTTTCGTAGGTTCGTGTAACACATTGGTTAGAAACACTCTACAATACACACTGCACCGGTCGCTCGAGCGCCTCGGGTTCACCGCGGCTTCCATTCGGGCAAGTTGGTGCCAAACGCGTATGGAGAAGTAAGGGCGCCAATTTGATATAATTTTTTTCATTGATAGGTTTAAAAAGGGGTTACCAAACATTTATTTTTCTAACGTTTCGACATCTTTGTCTTCCTTAGAGCTGACAGTTCTAATCGATGGTCCAAATTTGTTCGTAATCTCGATTACATGTCTTCGTGACGGATTTGATGTTCGGTTGGTTACCACAAGTCATTGTATAGGCCAGAGATGCATTCAATCTCCTATACAAGCTACGAATGGAGTCGAATGCATGGTGCATCCTTCAGGGATTATCCAACACAGTAAGCTTAATCCAAAACTATGGACCGCATCTGTCTACGGTGGTGAACGAACGTGCTATTATCCTTTCCGATGGCTAACGCGTTCACCACCATACCATGCGGGCCCTTCGCTTCGCCTTCATCTCAGCTAGTTTTTCGTTTTCATCGTCCAAAATTTGTAATGGCTCTACAAGCTTAGGCTTAATGGCATATTTTAGTGCAAAGCAACATTCCAACGTATGCTTGCATTGATAAATGAAAGGAACGTAAATAAATCTGAAAAGAACTCAGTCTATAGAAAATTAATAATGCGATAGAAAACAAATGAAGATGAATTGCTGTTTAATTACGGAGACCAGACCCCGAGTGCTTATAACGTTCAGCAAACCCGACATGGGACATTAGGAAATAATTGTATAGAAGACGAAAAACATCGTAAGTCGCATTCGTGCGTTTCAAATGATCCAATTACTAACTGACAGGGAAAAGATCCGCATTGAACTGTTTTACTTAGCTATCCGCTTAGCACTCTATTAGGTTCACACCACAACGACTTCGAGCATTCTACGCATCATCTACACAGCTCGCTAACGATGACTTCTGAAGAATAACCCACACTCACTACATTAGGATGGGCTGCGCACTTCTGACCCTCCGGAAATCTCACGGGCATATAAAACATGCTCAGGAAATGCAAATAAATAATAGGTGGGACATGTAATGAGGAGAGTTGAATACAGTTGGACAAGACAATAAAGTGAACTGGAAAAGCCCTTTACATCACTTGCAAAGTGGGTGAACGAGTTTGTTGCCTACATTAACGAATTGCATATAAAATACTTTGTACCATGGTATAATACTTATGGACAGCGCAATTTTCAAGGTAGTCGACCTCTATGGACGAAGATAGCGATAGGAAGAAACGAGTGGAAAACGTGCTGGCAGCTGGTAGTACAACTGATGATGGACCATTCAAGTATTGTAAGGATAGGTGTTTTAAAACCTTTCAAGTAACAATACGTCACAATTATGTAGACGTTTCCAGATGAAAATGCTTTAACGCTGCTTAAGTGAAAAGAAAAAGCAAATTATTCAGATTATCTTAGCCCTTTTTATTTACTGCCTTTATCTTCTTAATGGCAGGGTATGCTGCGAAATATAACTCGTATGAAATGCTGACATATTTGCAAAACTCCGGACCGCAGGTGTATGCAGTGGGGAACGAACACGCGCTGTTGTCCTGACTGGGGAGCAGCGCACTTCACCACCACACCATGCGGGTCCTTCGCCTTGCATGTATCTCATCTAGTTCTATCGATCTTTTTGCCACAGCAATCACCCGTCGCTTAGTAACCTGCCATGAAAATTATAGAAGGCAGAAAACAAAACGTTAAACATTGTGGTTTCAACTACAGCCATAGCTTAGCTGGGTTCTATGCCTATTTGCGCTCTCCAAATCAACCCCGCTGACGGGTGATTGCTGTGGCAAAAAGATCGATGGAACTAGCTGAAAGGCAGGCAGGACGAAAGACCCGCATGGTGTGCTGGTGAAGTGCGCTGCTCCCCAGTCAGGACAACAGCGCGTGTTCGTTCCCCACTGCATACACCTGCGGTCCGGAGTTTTGCAAATATGTCAGCATTTCATACGAGTTATATTCAGATTATGTACGAGGGATCAATAGTCAGCTCTCCTTTAGTTGTTCGTCAGTTATTCAAGGGAACACTAGTAAAGTATTTAGTCATCTATTCCATCTTTTTGGATTTCTTAACGAGTTTCCTGGCTCGAAATCCACGAAGAGCATTATGTTATATTCAGAAGACGATAAATGATAACAAGTCTGGAGTTGGTCAATCCCAAAAGGAATCCACCAAACATCCGACTACAACAGCAGCACTTTGGAGACTACTGAATGCTTATTTGGCCTACACAGTGAATTCCGCAGCAGATTTTTGTATCAAGCAGGTGTTCGTATCTTCCCAAACATGTCGCTATCAATTTGCCGCCTTCAAGGAAATTAAGGACTTGTTTAACTACGGCGCGTAATCGAACCATGACGACGTGTGTACTACCACCTGTAAGTGCTGCGTCCGCTAAAAGTGTACATTATATTCATATTATATTACGATATTAGCTATCACCTATCTAAACTTTAGCTATATAACATCTAGTCGTGTAAGCAGCCTTAGACATCTGGTCTACAACAATGGCACAGAAGCAGAGGAATGGTGACACAGCAAATAGTAAAGAGGTTAATTTTTGGAATTCTCTAAAAAATCTAGTGAAACGAGCTGGAGAGCTGAGTAATCAGACCGGAAAAAAACATTTCGCATGGAACCAGCAAGATAAGAAATCGGCGAGAAGGGCGTTGGAATCGTTCCTGCACAAGATGCTTCAGGAGATAATGGGATGAAATGATGGAAAGATTTTATCGTTGAAGACTTTTTCTCTAACATGACTAGGTCCAAAGAAACATCAACACCAAGTAATTTGCTACAGATACGATTTCTGCAAACTTGGAATAGTTGGGATTGTACAGTTCTAACATTTCAAACACTCACCAAGCGTAAAGTCCGGATTATACGGTCGTCTAGCTGCAAACATCACCGCACGTGGATCGACCGAATGCTCCAGACCCAAGAGGTGACCGATCTCATGTACTGCAGTCTGTAAAAGAGTTCATATTTAGAAGTGAGACTTAATGTGAAGTAGATGAGCGTGGCAATGCTGATGGTACTGCTCTCCATGGGCGAAATTCTCGATCAGCTGGTCATTCTGCCATCCCAGTTCGACTGCTTTTTTTATATTTTATGTGACCTGTCTTCGCGTCTACTGTGCGGATCTCAGAAATCTTCACATTCGATTCACTTCCTCTCATCCATTGCCCACGAAGCTCTTCCAACTTTTAGGTATGGCTTCGACTGCTGCTTGAAGATTTTCGTTTCGTATTGGCTTTCGTAGAGTGCTTGTCGAGCAATTCTTCAAGGAGTCCTGAGATAGCCGAGCTGGTGCGTTCCCAATTGGATTGCAGAGAGTGCTTTTCCCTCAGATGAGTCCGGTACCAATTTCCCGGCCCCGGAGGGATGAGAGGCTTGGTTGGCCCGGAGTTCGACTACTTAAAGGCTTAATAACGAATAGTTTCGTTATATAAGGTTAACAGCCCTCCACTGTTCAATACTTTTCCTTTACAGTTATTTACTAGAAAAAGACGTAATTGCAGCCTTGTGCAATAATCGCAAATTAATGGCTACCAGAGAACTGGATAATTTAAAGAAATGGTGAGCCATTATACAAATAACACGCGAAATTTTTTTTAAGAAAGTGACCAGGTCTTTTTATCACTTGCAACTCTAATTCTTCTGCTAATGTCCTATTTGGTGGTCTCTCCCTCTCTCTCTTCGTCTGCCTCTATCACCGTCTCCTCTCCTTTTCTCCATATATCTCTGTCTCTGTCTATGCTTCTTTCTCTCCGTCTCTCTTCTTTTCTCCGGTAAACATCGCTCATGCACAAAAATCCAATGTAGCACGGATTTCTACAACGGTTTACTGGCGTTTCTCTTAACAAACCTAATCACTACGGCTGGCTGTGTTCGTAACCTAACACGCATCTGTTCTGAATACTTGCTGAAACACAGAGAACGTTTCTTTCCAGACCGCTAAGCGTTAAGCGCATCATCATATCAAATCGAAACGATCCACACCTGAAATAGGTTCACTCCTTGTGACGAGTTCAAACTCCAGTCTTCGTCTGCGTCGAAATGAAGCCGACCATCTCTAGGGTAGAAGGCATGTGCGACTACGCCGTCTGAAATCTTTTCTGTTTTTTTTTTCATATTCTCGGCTATAGATGATAAACGATAGAGCGTTCGGCGTTAATCAATCCATTAGGGGTAGGCTGTTAAACATCTGAGATGATTGATTGCATATGTAGACTATACAGTGACTTAAGATGGCTCACCGATGTTTCGACTCAGCGTTTTTATTCTCACAAATAAGTTTGGTAGCAATATACCGACAGAGATGAAAGGCCCGGTGAGCCCAAAGCCCGGGGTCGGACTAATGACCATTGGGTTTTTCCATTTGTTGTATAATACCTCTAACCACTGCGCTACACGTACTCGTTAAAAAATATTGTGGTAGGAGAGTTGAAGTTTTAGTTTGACTGAAAGAAGAAAAGTATCCAGAAGTGATTCGAGGTAGTAAAGATATCGAAACTGGTATAGCTTGCAACTGGTTGTGTGGACAACGATGAGTGATCGATATTAATGGAATGAAAGTGTCACTGTTGTGGCTTTATCAAATCACAGTGGAGATGAATTCGTCTTCTGTCTTGTAGGAAAGATGCTGGTAGCAAAAGTCGAAACAGGCTAACCTTACGCAGAGGCATAGGTGAGAGACAAAAGTTTCAAAAATTTGTAATACTTGCTGTTCCACTGAACTCATTACTCGAGACAGCGACCAGCTTTTGAGAATAAAATTGAACGCGAGTTATACATGGTTCTCACCTACCGCTACGAAACGCTGCTCAAGTCCCCTCAAGTTTTTCGAGTGATCACTAGAAATGCCCACATTCGACGTTTTTTTTTTCAATAAGCAGACACGAGGTTGTTATTATAGGATTTGTTAGGCGAGGACTCACCCATGTATTACTCTGCGCGGCTGCTACCCACCAACTAACACCCAATACTTACAACGAATAAATGGCTCTGAAGAAGGCGAAACCACCGAAACGCCAGCTATTGTATCCTAATTAATTCTATAATAACAACGCTGAGGTTAACAGAATAGCCTCCTAATCTGACAAAGAATCCGGCGTATTCATCAGGAACCCCAGCTAAGAGTAAACCAATACCAGGATTCACCACCGTCCTGGTGGTACGAAACCAAGCGCACGATGGCAAATCACCCTCTAATTCACAAGGGCGGCGACTGCCCGTAGTGGTGACGACCTGGGGCAGACTTTGGCCAGACTGGCCTCGGGACCCCAGGGAACCACAATGGCTAAATCGGCAAATCCTCGAAGAGTGAAAATTATGCCGGAGCCCACAAGCAATGAAGGCAGGCCATCCAAATATCTAAGTAAGCAGTTATATAATTTTTGATAAAGATTTTTGAGTTTCGTACCCCGTCGCTAGGTGATGTTGCAAGACAACGAAACGAAGAGGAAAAATGCCACAGCCCACATAGCTCTGATAGCGGGCCATCTAGAATTATCCAACCAAGACTGTATGTCCAAGTTCCCATCATCGTCAATAATTTTGTTTCTGACTGGTTAAAATATTATCGCAGCGCAGTGTGTGGACCTTTTATTTGCCCCCTATTGTTTTTTCATGGTAAGGATGGTGTGAAATACAACTACAAAGATCCTGAGTTGTTTGCAAAACTCTTAAATATTTCTAAGACCGGCTTTCTATTAACCTCGGCATTGATTGATAATTCGATGTTTTTCTTCAGTAACCAGACACGAGGTCGGTATTATAGAATTTATTAGGATACAATAGGCGACGTTTCGGTGGTTTCGTCTTCTTCAGTGCCGTTTATTCGTTGCAAGGATTCAAATTAGTTGGTGGATAGCAGCCGCGCAGAGTAGTACATGGGCGAGGACTGTATCGACAGAACACGTAGTACACTGTGCAGCTGCTATCCACCAACTATTTGGAATACCTAAATATTTGTTATCGTAACGGTCTACTGAAGCCCGACTACTGTCAAAGAATTGTAGTAGAACAGTAAGGATCTTACTTCACAATGTCAGAAGCATGTGCTACTAAATCTCTCCAAAACCCTCCGCTTGCGCATGAGACGCGTAGGAGATTAATGAAGGCGAAAATTTCTGTCCACACTACGATTAATTGATGTTTGTTTCGAATAATACTGAATGGACGAACAGCTTAAGCGATTAAGCCGACGAATGACATTTCGATGATCCAAGAACCTGTTCGCCAATCGAGCGCGAATGATAAAAGTCGGACTAGACATGCCTGGCGATACACCACCTGTTTAATCTGCAAGCAAGGAAAAAACCCACTTCCGATTTAGCAGCTGGTTTTTCGTCTTCAAGGCGCAATTTGCTTTAGTTTCGTATTTCTTTCTTGAAGAACAAGAATTTCTATACTTTCAACAGGGATGGAAAAACAATTAAAACACTTATTCAACAGCGTCATAGATTTGTTGGAATGAACATGCTTCTTACTTAAACCTCGGCTCTCCTATTTGTCCATTAAGATGAGTTGGGTTATACTAGCAGGTAGGAAAACCTGTAGAGGAATAGTTAAATGGTCATATGGTGATCCTCAACTGGAATTTGACACAGGCTAAAAACAGTTTTCGACCAAAATTCAAGACTAATGTAAAAATAAAACTTAAATCATCAAAAGTTTTTTGCTCTTCCACGTGGACTTTGCCGTGAAGGGATCGTTTATGGCGTTACAACGATGTATGTTCTCATAATAGTGAACAGCTAAATTCTTTTCTATTCATTAGTTCACTAAAGCTACAAATGTCCATTTTGTCTGAATCATGGGGTTATGGTTCCGAAGTGTTTTTCTCTGCTAAGCTCCCAAAGAAAAATGGCTTCTTTGGCTAGAATGAACCTGTTCAGGAATAGAAGAAAATCCATTGCAATACTGTAAAATTGCACTTGAATGGAAAGAAAATGAAACTCTTGGGGTTTATTTTCTTAATTTACTTTCTCTAAACTTAATTCCCAGTAGAAATAGAGAAAGAACGTTAGCGAACCGCGCTCAAGCTTTCCCAAAAATAAAAAAACAATGCATTTTAGAAGAAAAACTGTTGGAGTCAACCACTATACTATATAATACCATGAGTTTGAAACTTCTGGGACGTTTAGATGAAGTTTCGCACTTAAAAAAAAGTGGTCAACATGATTAGCTCGAACAGGACAACTTCTGAAATGTAATGCTTCTCTGGAAAACTAGTTAAGTTAGCTTTAGTTAAAATTATGAAAACTATACAACTATTGTCTAGGCTAGAGGATGTTAATCGTAAGGAAACGACAGCTAAGGTGAGCCCCACAGTTTGTTTTTCAACTTGTTTAAAGTTCTCAACGAGCAGAGCAACTCAGTCAGTAGAGGTATGATGGAACTTACTGTCTATGAGAAGATTTACCATATGAGATCTAGATATTTAATACGAGTAGTAACCTTTGCCGTCAAACGGGAATGCGTCCTCATGATGACCGCGTTCGAAGCCGATAACGATGTCAGCTCTGCCGGGAACCTCATCGAAACGAACTGCAGAAACAGAGCTCCATTCATGAAGTGCACGATGAAGAGTCGTCCTAAACACTACTCATTACTGTATATTTTACAGTTTTTGCCATCGTATTCAGATTGAAACGAGTGACATCCATTTAGAATCGTTATAAGATCTTCGGAAATAAAACATTTATGCTGTAAAAGGAAGTGGGTAGCGCAGTGATAACTTTCCGGTTCACAGCGACGGCGGCTAAACCTACACAAACTCTCGTTCGGCCCCACGCCGAAAGCATGAAACCTTGCTTCCCACCATGGTCGGAAAATTGGTGCTAGATTTTCTGGGACAAGATCATTTTTTTGGATCAAGAGAGGGGAACGTCATAGGACGGCCATCCCTGGAGTAGCATCCTCCAAGTAGAATAGATTTGACCAGCTATCAATGACATTCATTACAAAGAAATCCTGAAGCATCAGCCGAACCCATGCTCAAAAAGTTTGGAGGGCTTCGTAGATGGTGAATGCAAGGAAAATGAATCAAGTGCGAGAAGTGCCGGGATCTGCAGAGAGTGATAAATGTGGTGTCGGGTCGTGCAGTAATAACGATAATAATAGTTACAACAATGACAGTAGTAGTAATAAGACGATATTAAGTAATTGATGGTAATAATATTAATAGCAATCATCCCAACGGTTTACAGCCTCATTGTGGCTGGAAAGTGTTCCTGGGTGTCGAGCTGCGATGTACAGCAGGGAGATTCATCCCACTGGCAGGGTCTCCCAAGCTGAGAAGGTGTACGGCGTTTTCAACAGGAAGCGTAGCTAGGAGTAAACCAATACCGGGATCCACCACCGTCCTGGCGCCAGATTAGTCGCATGGTGGCAAATCTCCCCCTGATCCAGGAGGGCGCCGACCGCCTGTAGTGGCGACGACCTGGGCCAGAACTTTGCTGGGCCGACCTCGGGATTCCAGGGAAGCGCAATGGCTAAACCAGCAAGTCTCCGAAAAATGGAGATTGTGCTGGGGTCCGCACAACCAGTGAGGATGGGCGATTCAAGTATTAAGTATCAAGTATTAATGGCAATAGTAATGATAATAATAATTGTTAACGAAACTTCTTTTGTTTGATTATTCTAAAGGTGAGTGTGCTGAGGTTTGAAACGTAGCGTTGGATAAGCCTCTGCTTAGACTTGAATGGGATATTATTGTTAAACTTTAGATGTAAAGGAAAACAACGGCTTGATGAAGATCCTGCTCCTTTTGGACTCTGTCGGCTCACAAAGCTAAAGTCATTCAGTTATTTTCAAACATATAGGAATCTCCTGCTCAACTTTTTCTAAACTTCGACGTAAGTCAAGCATCAAACACTCATCTACTGATTTTATGAACACGATGGTACTTACTCAGGTAGTCAAGCAGTGAAGAGAAATCTAAAGGCGCTCTCGAAAGAGTGCACATATGAGGAAAAGTTATTTATGAAACCTCTTGTCTCCAATATCTTATTCTCTACTCAATCCTCTCACGATATTTACATCCTACACGGAATGTTTTAGAGATGGCAAAACGACAAACATCCGGATAATAGCTGTGCAAGACGTAATCTCGACGAACTTCGGAATTTCCCGTGGGAATGAATGCCCCTCGTAGCTTCATCCCATGTTTCTACATGTTTTCTTTTTGCAGTATATAGACGAATTGCTGCTGAACAAAACAAGAGAAAAGAAAGTATAAGAATCCAGTTACCACGAAAACACCAACATACTGGCCGAATACCTCTCGATCGATAGTGATCGATACGAAACCTGGGATTCTCAGTCAAATAATAGCTCTGGTAAACAGGAGTCCTAGCTGGCTGGCTGTCTGACTCCCATAAAACTTGCCAAGAGGTCAGGAGGACGGGTTAGTCGAACTGACTCCACGTCATGGATATCCTATCGCCGTAAATCCGCCAATCGACTATAACAGCTCTGTCTTTTTTTATCGGTACGATCACATTCATGATAATCTGCTTCTTCCTATTACCTAAATCCCTCTCTCACTTTTTTCCTTTTATTTTCAAATTATAACTGAATTGAAGTAATCATCGATCGAAGTCCTATTTAAAAAATATTTTTAAAGGTGACATTCTTTAGCGCCACCACAGTTAATCAGTATCCGCCTACCTAAGCTTATCAATAAACCAAAGTGTATACCTGTAATTTCCTATCATGCAGCACTAAAAGAAGCAAACAAATAAAAACATTAAAGTAGAAAATAAGACAATATTAAGCTGTGATCTACAAAAATCGATACATTCTAATAATTATATCTATGGGAACCCTGTAGATTTTACTGAACGTCTTTTTTCCTACAGTTTCGGGAAAAAGAAAAACACTGGTGTCAGAAGCATGGTTTCATCTGATAGTGTACACCGCTAGAAAAGATAACAAATAAAGAATTTATTGCCTTTGTTTCTTTATTATGTTTTCTCTAGCCAATCAGGCATGAACTATATGTGAAAGTAAATCGATAAATTCCATTTGTCTGCACTTGTGATATCACCTACATTTTTATCATTTAGATGATCCAACATCACGTATTGTGCGGATCCCAGCAATTCATCCATTCGACTCGTTCCCTCCCATTCGCCATCAACAAAGGCCTTCGGATTTGCGTGTGGGTTCGGTCACTAGTTGAGGGTTATCTCGTTTTCATCAATGCCCTTGTGTACCCGTCAAGTAAATTCTCTCTGCAACGCGAGATAGCCATGCTAAGGCGCTCCCAAGCCTTCATCGCATGCGGCCGCCTGCCTCCACGGATCTGAGGAAAGTCTCCCGAAATAAATCCCTACATGTTCACGACCCGGGACCGAAATGAGGTCTCGTTGATCCAGGGCTGCATCGGACCAGTGATACTGCGTGTATTATTGAACGGCACCTCTAGCCATTTCGCCTTTCATTAATCTGTGGTAATTACTGATAATCTGCAAGTTCTGGTTCAAAAACATATCTGAGTAAAAGTACGCGACGTTGTTGAAACCTTGGAGAATTACTGGTTTGCTTAAGGCCTAAGAATGGCGACGGTGACGATGAGAACATTCAAGTCCTTAATAGCGTTTACAGAGAAGAAAAAGGAAACCGTATCGCACGAGTCGTTAAGGAGGTTATTTCGACTCGTCGACAAGAAGATTTCAATGTGTGGTTTCAAAAGAAATTTATGGAATGGACCGCATGCATAAATGAGTGACTGCAACGAATGAGTCAAGATGGGAAAATGACTTGAAGGCAGGCACCAGGGGGGTTTCGACGCCTCCGACTTGAAGTCGACCTTGGAGGAGCAGGAGGAAGAAGCGCAGTTCTTCAGTCCACTAAGTAACGAAGAATTCAACGGATTCTCACCTTTGAAAACTAAATCGAAGCCAGTACATTGCAGTTGTTGCTCATCAACAACGAGTTTTATGATAACGTTGTTATCAAGCGGTTGGTTCAACATGAGGACAGCTGGTTGCTGTTGTCGTTGTCATTAGACCTCCGATCGATTAATCGACTTTTTCCGTAGGTCACAAAGAGCAGCAGAAATCGATTTCGCACAGAAATCGGAAGAAGGCTCAAATTCAATTTCTTCTAAGTAATAGTTTCAGGAGAAAACGGTTCATTTAACGAAAGGAAAACAACATTTAAAAAACGGTTTGAATAAGTGAATGAAATAACTAAGAAATTATCAATATATGGGCAAAAAACACATCAGAAGGGAAATGAGATGTCGTCGTGACGGAAACAGCTATTGTTGCGTAACTCTACTGCAAGAAGGACAAGCTCTCCGCGTTGATCAATCCCCGAGGAATGCGCCATGCATTCGACTTCATTAAGCATCGTTTGGAGGTGATTGAATGCATATCTGGCCTTTACAATGGCTCGCGGTGGCCTACCTATGTCGCAAACCAGTGTCGCTATCCTCCCAGACAAGTCTGGTACCAATATGCCGACCCCGGAGGAATAGAAGGCTAATTGGGACAGGAGAACGGGGATCGATCCCATGTGTGTCGCAGAGCGCCTCCGGCCACTGTGCCACACGCGGGATAGTATACTGCGAAACTATAACGAAAGCAGTAGTCTAAAATTTCGTAAAGTTCATTTAAAAAGTTTTAAAAACTGCCAGAGAAACTTAAAAATATTGATTGATGTGAGCAGGTTACCAAAAAATACCGATTCTTCCCTAATGTAGCACAAAAAGTCGCTCTGACCTAATGACGTATTCATCTTCTTCCTTTATGTTCCGCTTGTCCAACCGCCATGTAAGGAAATTTCGAGTCCATCTTTTTTTGCGGACCACTAAAATTTTATGAAATCAGTTGGAGACAATACAAATGAGAGCAGTGAATCCCAACCCACAATGCCTCATTCAGAAAATCACACAAATGGGGTGCAGTTCTTTTTTGCTTGTCGCCAAAATTATTGAAATGATTTTAGGTCCCTTCCGTTTAGAAACTTATTTGATGAATAGCGTAAGGAGCATGAGATCAAAAGACACCGAATAAATACTTTGCTGGCTCCTCAACTGGACATAAAATGAAAACGAAATTTGAAGTAAAAAAGCAGCCTTACAACGCCTATACATACCGTATCTCTTCTTTCTTCGTAGTGAAATCGATTCTAGCTCATTGAATATTTTCTCTTGGACTATTCGGGGCGGTTCATTGCCAGTACTGCGTTTTGTCCGTGTGTGTTGAGATGTAGACGATGAAAACGATAAATCATCAAGAGCGTGAAGATGTTCTACAGCAGAGACGACGTCGACAAGTATCAAGAATAAAGACAAGGGCAGCATTCGACGAACAAACCGGACGACAACAATGGGCGCGTCGACGGCGGCCAGTCAGCGGCCGGCCGGTTCAACGCCTCGGGGCGCCAGGCAGGGAAAAAGCGACGTCGTGTGCAGAAGACACCCAGGAAACCAGCACTTATCAGTGCGGTTTGATCGTTGGCAATGCTATTGTGTCGATGAAGATACCTGCTACTCAACCAGTACCGTAGACGCCTGCCCGGATTTTCATGTAGACATGTAGATGGTTGTTATGCGACCGTTATGGAGATTTTTTGCATGTAACGCTTCGCCGTCGCCATTTAGAAGAACCTTCAAGAATATAGGATAAGTCATAATTGTCGAAGTTATGACGTATTAAGTAAAGCTTCAATAAAAGTCACTGCGTAGGCGTGTCTGTTAACGTTGGACAACAAAAGCGAATAGAGTTTTGCGATAACCATGTAAAATTAATTGATACTAGAATAGTAGCGGTAATAAGGATCATAGTGATAATAACAGGTGCATTAATAATAACAGTAGTGATCAAGTCATATAACAAGATCAAGTATAAGTTACTAGAAAAAACACCGAAAGTGATGAAGATTCCCGTTCCAGCCAATTTAGGCCTAACATCTACTTGAGCACTATTAGGCCAGCTACACTTAGGAGATACCAAGTTTCCAATGGGGCGAATCGTTGAGATAACTTAAGGTGTTTTTGACGAAAACATCAAAAATAAAGGGCCTCTTACGAAAGGTCGCATCCATTGAATGGTACAGGCTTCAGAACGGCTCTAGCTGAAGACAGTGAGTGACCTATGGAGGACATTAGTGCTACTATTCTATCCACACAATGGTTGAAGAAATCGCAGATGTTAATAAACTACTGGAACCACTACAATTTTAGAATTCAACCCAGATACGTCAAAGCACAACAGTGTCGAGGTGATGAGAGGACTACGTCAAACAGGAACGCTGGCGAAGGTAAGAGTAGAGAAGAACTCGGCGCAATAACGATGTGAGCGAAAATGTTGGTGCTTCGATATTTGAGAATAATGAAGAAAACATACAAGACGATCTCGTAGTAAGAGTGGACGATCAGATCTTTTTGTCGTGTCTATGATTTCTAGGTCATAGAGAAAGTGCTACTTTGCAAGTAACCGTAGCATGAAAAGATACACATCAGTGCGACAGGAAAGTTGAGATGTTCGTTTTAAGAATACGTCCAAGAGAGGACCATATGTGGTTCGTCCTCAGCTGAACGCGAATTAGGTTTTGTGGAATTTCTCAATAAACTTTAGCCTTCTAGACTGCACAACGTTAAATGAGGTACTGCAGAGATGTATCCAACTCTGCTTTTTTTGTTCTTGTTCTTTTTTACAACTTTCGAATCAGAATCTAATAGGGAGTGCCCTTTCTTCTCGAGTAAGCAGTTGGAGCTTCTTAGGAACAGCCGATGGACGTTGATACTTCTCAGCATTTCTATAATCAAGTCTGAATGAGACGTTTGTTCTCTTATGAAATTATCGCGGTCGTTTTTGATGAGTTTGTTGCTAGAAGATGTCAAAGAAGGCTCTGGCTAGTGGGCGGAAAGCTAGGTCCAATTCCAGTTCAGATGGCGAGAAATTTGTCGAGATCTCTATCAAAGTGCGACATATCCCGATCAGATCATCCTGTTATAGTTGTGCGAGCAGACACCGTGACAACAAATTTCGACCAGGACGTAAGAATACAAAAGCTATTATAGCTATTATACTAGCTATTATAATTATAGGAATGAAATTCAGCAGGGAAATATGAATAATGCTTGCAACAGTATATTATAAAGAATGTGATCTAATTCAGTAAGATTGGGTGCGTTCAACGCTTTAATTAGAGGTGCTCTGCAAGGCACACGTTGCCATGGGTTAAATTTCTCATACTTACCAAGCCTCTATATTTACGGGTAGGAAAAATAGCACAGGATTTCTCTCGGGAAATAAGACACTAAACTGATACGACATTTGTCACCAGGGAGTCATTCTAAAGGCCAAATATGTATTGAATCACTTCCAAGATGCTTAATGGAGTCGAAGACAAAGCGCATTTCTAAGGTATTGATGAGCGCTTCTACTTTGGTATCTGCAACAACTGTACAAAACGGTTCCATATTATGTCAGGGTCCGTAGATATGTCGTCCGAACGATTCCTGCTTTCGATGTGAGGCATGGTATCGTATCGTTCGAGAATTGCATCGCTCTTAATTCCAGCTGGAAGTAGCCTATACATCAGAAGAGCATACAGCTAGTTCTCGCCTTCTAATTCATCATGCTAAACTTCAGAAGGCTATTTCCTAGTGGTTGTAAAACGAATCCGGTGTAGTTTTGCAATAAGGGAGACAATAAGGCGTTGTAAAACGAATCCGGTGTAGTTTTGCAATAAGGGAGACAATAAGGCATTTACACGATACTTGCTGTGTCTTCACATGAGCAACTAACCACTAGGCGGAAATCGGGTGTGCCTTTAAGCAGGATTTTGAACATTGTTCCTTTGTGGTCAAGACAGAAACTACATCACGAAAATTCTATCATTTCAGAACGACGTTGTTTAAATTGCATACTATAAGAAGAAAGAAGTTCGACAAGCGATACTGCCTGCCATGTTGGCTTTTCTATTTGAAAAATGTTTCCAAAAGTGGTGAAGATATATTGAAGCTAATGAGTAGCAACTGCCCTGTCTTCACTGTGAAAATGAAGTGTTTTTATAACATTAATTAGCCCTAGCCCTACAAATTGTATTTTGGTCAGTTCCTACGGCATATGAGGAAAGATCGGCCTTCAACTGAAGCTGAAGAAAGCAATGACGACTGGAAACAGATTCGTTTTTGAGGTCCTAATTCACGTATAATGGGGTTGAACGTTTGAATGTTCCAGATGTAGTCATCTAGTTTGGGTAGTTAACACGGTGAGACAAAAGGAACCGAGCGGCTTGAAGAAGAGAAAATGCATCCTGATCTGTGCCCTCACTTATTACTCGGCGACTCTTCCTCCCTCAACGCATTCGTGGCTGTGTCAATCAGACATGACTAATACAAATCGAAAAGAATGGTCGACTTTTTTCTGGGCTTTTCACATTTTTCATATGTCGCGAACAATGTGTAGAACTCCATTTATGAAGTCGTTCAACATGTCGAAGTCACTCAAATTTAAATTACTAAAACATCGTCGGGATGCGTTAAGTCCAATAGCAGGAGGCTTCGGAAACCCTCCAGGTTCAGCAAATTGGCAATCCATATGCATATATATATATATATATATATATATATAATTACTATCATTTATTATTACGTGACCCGACACCACTATACATAGTACAGCACTTTTTGAATTCGATTCCTTTTCTCATATTGGTCACCCTAGAAGGTCTTCGACATTTTTCTAGAGTGTGGCTTCAGCTGTTTCCTGATGATTTTCTCATTTTCGTCACAAGTGTCGTTGATTGCTGATTGATCGAGCAGATTCTGAAGTAGACGCTCTTGCGCGTTCCCACATGGTTTAAAAAGAGTAGGTTTTTCCCAGTCAAGTCTGCTTGCAATCGCCGATCTCGAAAGGATGAAAGGTTTTGTAGCAGCCCCATTGCGGGATCGAAACAGGGTCTGGTCTGGGTACGTTTGATCGTCGACATTGAACGGGATCACCACTGCTGCGCTACCCGCTCTCTGCATATATGTGTGCGCAGATTAAATATATACATATACATATATATATATTTATATAGGTGCATACACAGATATAAATATATATATATATACATATAGACAGATATTCATGTGCATATATATACATATATGTATATATACATATATAGATAACGTATCTGCAAATCATGTGTGTGACCACCATCTAGTAGCGTGGTTACAAGATGCATACTTAGATAGGTAATAATAGACCAACAGGATTAGCTCTCGTTGCCTTAACTAATGATCAATCTTTTGTACCCGTGTGAACGTCACAAAAGCGCTTTTTCACCAAGGCACTTTCCATCGTCTTATCTCTGAAACAACTTCTTATCCCCATAGCCCTACCAATTCATCACTTTTCTCGCTGTTTTTGCTTGTTAGATACAATTTTACGATTCGTAAACAAAGTTAATCAGCTGTACCCGCAGCTGCAAGCTTCAGAGGGTTCCGAACTGAAATCCATTTCTTACTATTAATGGCGTCATAGTCACCTTCGCCGGCGATCGTCTTTGAGACATGTCCATTTTTCTCCTAAGATAATCACTTCAATAGCAAATTGAATGTTAATTTTACTCGTTTTTTTTACACAATTCGTCATTACATCTACTGGGTGGGTCCCATACCTCTTGCATTTGATTCGTTTTCTTCACATTCATTCTTCACAATGGTCTTCGAACATTTCGCGTCTTCGGCTTCTTCCTGAGAATTTCGTCTTCTTTATGACTGTCGTAGAGGGTTGCTCAAGTCGATTCTTCTCGCCACTTTGGAGACAGCCGAGTTAAGGTGTTGTCACGTAGACAGCAGGAAAGCGTTAGCCTGAGAGGGAGGTGGGGGCTCGAACTTGCCACCTTGATTCTTGGTCAACGGGTTCGCAATCTACTGGGCTACTGACTGATAAAGTCGCTGACTTGACACATCGCCAGGCATCTGGAAGTCATTCATAGGCCAAATATGTATTCATTTTCCTCTGCAATAACTGTGGAGGTGAACGTCTACGCATCTCTGAGGCATTCACCAACGTTGAACGCTTTATCACTCATGGAGAGATGATAACCACAAATAAACTACCTCGATGTGTGGCCTAGCTTTACTCACGATTAGTTCCCTGGAGCGGAACGGACATAGCTCAGCATACAAGGGACACTTTGGCTCAGTGGAAACAGAATATCCATCCCTTGAATCCACTTGCTTCTGAGGGAAAGTGCGAAGCTGCGTTTGACTTCACATCTGTTCGACATATCTCATACTCAAGAGGTGTTGTAATGTGACGGAATGTCGAGTGAAAATTTTGTGAAGCAGAAACTCTGTCATTTAGGTGGTGTTCTCTTAAATCTTTCACTTATTATATCATCCATTTCATCAACACACTACAGGTAAAAAAGTCCGAATCGTGTGGAAAAATCTATAAGGTTGGAGAACATAGTCAATTTAACATTGCTTCTGCAAAGTCGCAAGTTCTATGCGAATCTCAGACGTGACTCGTTGTTTGCGGTTTGTATGGATTTGAACCTCCCATAGAGTACTGTCGTATGTTTTTGATGAGGTGCCTGCCCTCAACATTGAAGCTGCTGTGATTCTTAACAGTTCTGTTCTCCTGCAACTTAATTAAACCTGAAAGAATTCAAACAGAAGCACGTATGGTCGAGTGCCTAGAGCGATGTGGATAATCCGATTCTGGTTAGTTCTCAAGATAGCAATGCTAAACCAAAGAAAAGCGGCTAACATAGAGGATGTTTTGTTATATATTCTATATTATATATTCTATACATATTCTATGCTGGGAATAATATAACCACTTCATCAGATCTCTGATCCTTTCCACATTACGAGTTCACCCTGGTCTATAGTGTCCTCAACGATGAAGAAGGAGAAGCTTGAATTACCGAACGCAAAGAACTAACTACAGACGACTGCATTGTTTCAGCACTGAGTTGACAAGGCTACTAAATGAACAGTTGTTCGACATAAGTCAAACGAGTGCTGGCAAATCGATTTTAACTATGCCAGCCAGTTTAATCCTATTATTTAGACTTGTATACTCAGTAATACCAGTTTTTCACAGTCCAATTCACTTCACAACAACTTCGCTCACGACTTGACATTTCAAAATCATTTCTCTCGGCAGAAGTGCTTCTTTTGAATCTCGAAGTGATTCGAAGAAAATGATGAGCAAAGTCTCACACAGATGGAACAATTTCTAGTGGCGATGAGTAAGAAACTATCAGGTGGTTACGTCTAGGTGAAGCCACTTTTTTGCCTAATTGGCAACAATAAGGAATACATCGAAATCCAACGATGATCTTGGTTGATTCGTAAGAAATCCGCAAATTAATAGTGCTGAACGAATGGCTACCGTGCCCGGGAATCAAGTTTTGTTAGTTGGTCTCCAGAAATCCCGTTCCATTCTACAGAATAAGTAGCGCTCGATGTGACATTACCACGCCTCCCAATGGTCGGAGGTTCACGATTTTGTGTTTATCATCACATTTTATCACCAAAGTCAGTTGCTCAATTACTAGATTCTCAAGTGTTCCGTACGAAAGAATGAAAAGAAGGACTGAATAAACGGTGATCACAGCAGAAAAAAGCGATTTCCGCCCTTTGCCCTAGTAAATCGTCGATCGACGGGGCGTGGCACTGACTGAGGAGTGTTTGTGTGTGTGTGGTATGTCACACGCTCGCTCGCCCATGTCTATAAAAACCACTCTCATGTCGTACTTTTCATGATGATCGATTTATTACAACTTATATATCTATATGTACTTTTTAGCTTGCAAGATTACCTGAACGGCCCACCTCTACTAAGTCATGCTAACATTAGCACAGTTTGTTTGCTGTTCGAGCAAGATTTTCGCTCTCTAGGGCCTCAGGATAGTCATACTGTGACTTTCCTATGTCTACAAGTAGTCCTTCCTAGTGAATTGTCGGAAGATTCCCACCTTAAGGCTGCGCTGCGACCAGGATGACATTGATTTTTTGCATTGGTTTTGTGCTCCTAGATGGTCTCCCAGAAGGAGACACTGGGCTCCTTTTCAGCTTGGGAGACCATGTTAGAGAAAGTAATCCTCTTCCGCTATAGATGGTAGTGGTGGGAAGTACAGTGACAGTAAACATCAGCATTATAATGTGTTCTTGTGTCGAAAAACAACCTTGCGAACTGGTTTTATTCAACATTGCTCACGCATAAGAACGTGAATGAACAAAAATCATTGCAGTGGTGTAATGACCATGTCGACAATTTTGATAAGGTCATTTCTTGGTGATAGTCAGACGTCCAGGTCAGATTACGTCTTCCGTTCGTTTCCTGGTCAACTCAGCTGTCGACTAGCAACGTTTTTCACTTCCTACAACTCTATCTGTACTCGTCTATTCGTTATTCTCTCAAGTATTTATTCTTAATCGTCGAATATTTTCAGAATAATGGCTGAGTGTCTGTCATTACGTCCAATGAAAAGCGACGACTTTCAAATCGTCACAGAAGTCGTCACTCATAAACTCAACCATATTCCTATTTTCAAGGTTCGTCTTGACGCTGATAAGAATCTGTTTTTCCGAAAGAAACAGGTGGCAATGTTGGTAAATATGGACAACGAAACTCTCCAGAGATATGTCGAGACGTGTTTTCTACGAACAAATACTTCAACAAACCAATAAGAATTGTTTCCTTGTCATACTACTTAGAACTTATACACTTTCGGTGAAGGTTTGGTCGCTAGTGAATAAGTTAAAATAGTAGGTGCAGTAACGTTGTCGATGGTTTCCCAGTTAGTGAACGTAGGGTGGGTGAGAGTTCAGAAAAGTTTCTTTCCTACGACGTAATTTCATTGTTGGCTCGAGACAGCATCAAGCTTCCTGGCTTCGTATATGTGCGGTTTTCTATGTTTACGCGTCCTCTTATCGATTAGAGGGAAAAGCCCTGTGGAGCTATAAATACGGCAAATTTTCTGGTGACGAGTGAAAAATGACAGGAAGTCAAAAAGAGAGGATGACGGAAGACGGAACGGATGATGTTTCTTAACAAAAAAAACCTCTATAGAGTTTTTTTTCCTTTAATAGCCGATAAAATGAGTTGAGTAATTTCAGGGCGATTTCGCTGGTCTAGCACCAAAAGTGCAGCGTTTCGTTGCTGAAAAAGCTGAACTGATGAATCCAGCCGGTATTTTCATTTGCGATGGCTCTCAGAAGGAATTTGACGACATCGTCGATAAACTCGTCGAAAGGGGAGTGCTCACTCCACTCAAGGCCTACGAAAATAAGTAAGCGTCCATGAAGCTGGACAGAAATCACCAGCGAACTACGTAGAGGGATATAACTGGTTACTTTTGACTGTAAGCAAAATTTCTAGGAATAAGATTGCTGAAGTGACAATATACGTTCTTGCGGTACTTGAGAATATAGAACCCTAAAATTCTTTGAAAAATGTGGATGAATTGAGTGTTAATTATAATAACGTCAACGTCCATAGTTATTTCTCCGATTGTGATGATCTAACTCTTCGGTGCTATACATTAGTGAAGGGTTCTTTTCTTCCTCAGAGCATGAGGACAGCAGTGACTTCTTATGGCATCGGTGAAGATCCAAACGTTTATTTTGTTTATTACGGCATTAGTCATCGAATCTAAACCTGAAATATAACCAAGATGCAATCGTAGATTCAAGATGAGATGATAAACGTGTGCTGAGTACCTCTCAGGAAATCAGGTGCGTAGTGAACCCACATATGTTTATTGGTGTGAGCAGTTTTTCAGTGCCCAAGTAATGACAGAAAGCTGGTTTTGGGTATTATTTTGCAATATATCAGCCGTAGCATTCCGCCTATAATCGGCGTTGACACTTCTCGGTGTTATTATACTCCATTCGTAAAATCGATTATGTGAACTGTTTCGATTCCCCAGTAGCCCTGTAGATGACATAAAGTTCACATGGAAAGTGGGAATGTATCGAGAATCATCTGAAAACCTTAATGAAGCTGAGATATTGGCAAAACTCCGGACCGCAGGTGTCTGCGGTGAGGAACGAACGCGCTATTGTCTTCCGGAGAGTAACGCGTCCACCACCACACCATGCGGGTCCTTCTCTTCGCCTTTCTCTCAGCCGTAATGTTGACCTATAGGTGCTATCAATAATTGACGAATGATTGCTTATAGCACCTATAAAACATGGCTAAGAGAAAAGCGAAGCGAATAGTCCACACGGCGTGGTGGTGAACGCGTTACTCCCCGGAAAGGACAATAGCGCGTTCGTTCCCCACCGCAGACATCTGCGGTCCGGAGTTTTGCCAATATCTCAGCCTCATTAAAGTTATATTTCGGAATATGCCTTGCCATTAAAAAAAAGGAGTAGGTAGTAAATAAAACAGTGAAGACATCTGAAAACCGTTCCTCTACGTTGAGAGTATGGCAAATCTGGGGTGACGTCAATCCATATTATATGCAGAGCTCCATTTCGGCCCCACTGTATGGTAGAATCAGTAAATAACTGAGTAGAGGAAGTATTAATAACAGCTGGGACACTCTGCAGTGGAATTGTGCGGTTGCTGTCTATTGCTGTCAGTAAACAGGTTGCATAGGTACGCGAGTTGTTATGGATTTCTCCACTTGACTACGGACACACACCTACACACGCGTCTGGTTAAACAGCCGTGTGTATGGAGATTAGTGTGGTTCGACGCCGAAGAGAATCGAGAAAAACAGCGTCTGTCGCCGATAACGCATCGAGTGCATAGCTGTGTTTCATAGAATGCAACACCATCTGTCATCATACTGAGGAATAATGAATGAACTCTATAATGGCTGATTATGATGGGGAAAGAAGTAAAGCAGCAGAAATGTCCTTACTCAATGTTTTGTTTTGTTCATGAGCATGCGCTAGGTTGCTATGAAAACCTCTTCGTTGTGGCTAACGTCTCGACGCCTTGGTCTTCTTTGGAGCCGCAATGATCAGAATTAGATGTCTATAGTAGGGAAGGAAGCCTCCCCTACTGAAAAAATATGTCCCTACTCACTCTGTTATTACGAAATTCTCGATCCTAGTGTGAAAACCGGGTCTAGACGACCATAGAAACTACCTCTCGCAAAGAAATCTGGTAGGACAATGTATCATTCGTGAAATAACCAACACCGATAGAAAGTTTGCTTTGTTTGATGGCTGTCGACCCCATCTTCGTCATCAGGCATCCATCGTTTGCGGCAGCAAGACCATATAGTTAGGTTCTGCGAGTTGAACTACGACTAGGGCGACTGAAATCTAGCGTATTCAGTTTTGTTCTTGTTAGGTAGTGATAGGATTTCATGAGTTTTAGACGAAAGGCCTTTCTTTTATGTCGATTGGAACGAAGAAGTTATGGAATACTAGAAGCAAGAGAACATGTTAGCATTAAACTTCCGAACAACCCAATACTTCTATATCCGTCACAATAGAGAGCGTTAATAGGACGGTTTAACTCCAGTATGTTTCCATATTCCGTGAATTTTCATTGCTTGCTACGGTACACGTGCATTTCTATATAGTTTTAGCTATTCTTCTCAGTTATTTCGGTAATCTAACAGGATTAGGTCACTTTTAACATAAACGTGTTCTATAAGAAATAGGAGGAATAGGACTTTGTTCGGTTCCTATTGTAGCTACCTCTGTCGCACTGACCCACGTGATGTGGCTCGTGTCGAATCGAAGACATGGATGGTCACCAAGAACAAGTACGACTCTGTAAGTGATCTCTGAATATTGAATATCGACCAAACAATAGGTGAAGCTCATATGAAAAGTACTATTAAAAGGACTCTCTTTTGATATCTTGAAGGTCTGTCATACTCCCGAAGGAGTTCGACCGATTATGGGTCAATGGATGAGCGAAGAACAATTCGCTAAAGAACTCGACGCCAGATTCCCTGGATGCATGGCCGGTATGCAAGCGCCTTAAAAAAGTTGCTCTTCGAATGAAACTTTTGTCTAAAGCGTCGAATCTATCGTATATTGCACTTCTTTAGGAATTCTTCCTTTTTAGTGTCTCTGATAAAAGGAAGTTTCGAAGAGAACTGATTTTTTATTGATGTTTGTTATCATTTTTGAAGCGAACGAAGGCAGACTTTTTTGTTCGCTTTTAATATAAAAGGACCTGAGATGATGGAATTTAGTCATAAATCTGGTATATGGATAGGCAATACTGAATGAAATTCTGCTTGATGAATAAATTCCTGAGTCTCGGCAACTTTTCCAGGACGTCCAATGTACGTTGTGCCGTTCTCCATGGGACCAATTGGTGGACCTCTTTCGAAGATTGGAATCGAACTCACCGATTCAAGGTAGGTTGAGTGGAATACTTACAAATCGTGAACATAAATACCTGAATATTTTGAACTTGCAAATTTATCCGTTTGTATCTTTACTGTATCTTCCGATGCATATCTAGCGCTGTGGTCAGTTCTTAGGGTCGCCCAGTAATACACATGGGATCGCTAGTTCACTTCCTTACTCCAGTCTAGCCGAAGCTTCCATCTCTCCGATGCCGTCAGACTGGTACAAGACTTGTCAGAGTGGACGAAAACAGTGACTTGGTATTTCAAAAACTGACTTTCTTTTAACCTCGGTATGACCAATCGAGCGCTAGTTCGACCCATTCCACAACGCTCTCTTCCAATCCATATGCGAACGCCTTAGCCAGGTTATCTTCGAGATTCCAAAGCGAATCGACTTGAACAGCATACTACGACATCGATAAAGAAGACAAAATTCTCAAGCAACAGCCGAAATAATGTACGAAATGTTCCGAAACAATTGTGAGAGATGAAGGCGAGGAAAACGAATCGAATGCAAGAAGTGCTGGGACTTCCACAGTAGATTTGACGACGGATTATATAAAAACTGAAAAAATAATAGGCGACTGTACGAACGACTGAATGAGTACAGACCATCGACTCGGATCATCGGCTTTGAGAAAAACGAAGATGGCAAAATGTTAGCCGAATAAAGTTGTTTATCAACCCCCTGTTAGCCTACCAATGAAAGCAGCACCCGAAGCTCCACATAAAACGTTGGAGGGCCATTGCGCATGATGAATACGTGGAAACGAAATGGATGTGAAAAATGCTGGGATCTGCGCAGTAGATGCGAGGACTGGTCGTGTAATAAAAATAGTCCGGATATGCAATCATCTTTTCGATGGTGTGAATGGAATCGAATGCATGACACATTTCTGAGCAATTGATCGACGGGGAGCTCTTTGTCCTTAATTCTTTGTAAGCCTATTCTATTTTCTCTGGCCAAAAATCACCAGAATGTTAAGCTGATTTGGCGTTCGCAAATGCACTCATCCGTCTCGTTCAATAATTTATGTGCATAAAATTATTGTTGGGAATAGCATCGTTGTTTAGTTTAAAAATTTTGTTAAAAATAGTTGTTTATCAAAAGAATCCCAATTAACTTTTCTAAACATTTTTCATCTGGATAAATTCATGTCTAAACAGTTTGACTTAAACTGGTCAACAATTAGCATTTCGTTAGTTTGATCTGAGGGGAAGTGTTTTTCGTGTTTTTTCGCTTGTTTTTTCTCCTAATCAAAGGGTTCCATAAAAATCGTAGTTCAAGTAGAACTAAATTTTACTTAGAACAATGAATAGAACTTTCGGGAAATCAAACTTTCATGAAGGAAAGTGCCCAATTGCGGATCTCGAAGGTGCATAGTACACTTAGTATTTGAAGAGGGATCAAACCTGGAACGTTGCGTATTGTAAGACACCTCTAACCGTTATGCTACACTCCCATAAGCTTCCATATCATTACCACAATGTGCCACCACTTTTCGTCTTTCTTGTCGGGAAAACCCAGCAATTATTCGGGAACATAGTGGTATTTTAAGAAAAGTCTTGGAATATTTTGAAAGTACACGAGAGATTTCGCTTTTAGTTATGTGGTATTATGTATGAAGATCATGACCCGCATGGGTACGAAAGTGTTGGAGGCACTTGGTGACAACGATTTCGTTCGTTGCATTCATTCAGTTGGTCTACCACGTCCAGTGAAACGTAAGCTTCTTATATGATTTCACTGGTAAACACAGTAGAGACAAAAACATTCTGAAACGTAGGAAGCCTGTTGGTGAATGGTGTTAAATGATACGTCACATCTACATAGTCTAGTTCTTTTCAAGATTTCGTTGTTCAGAACATCCTAGCCGAAGATTCTTTCAGAGAAGGTAGTAAACCATTGGCCTTGTAATCCGGAAAAGGTGATGATTGCTCATCGACCCGTTGAGCGTGAAATTTGGTCTTTTGGATCAGGTTACGGCGGAAACTCTCTTCTTGGTATGTTGCTACGGCTTTTCTTTTGAATTCGGAAAACCCATGAGAGAAAGAATATCTTATTTAAGGAAAGAAATGCTTCGCACTTCGTATCGCCTGTAATATTGGACTAGAAGAAGGCTGGATGGCTGAACATATGCTGGTTAGTGTAGTTATCCTTTTCTTTTGGGCAAAAGGTAGTGCTTACACCAAATTCCCGACTGTATCTTTAGTATTTGCAAAACTCCTGACCGCAGGTGTCTGCGGTGGGGAACGAACGCGTTATTGCCCTTTCCGGAGGCTAACGCGTTCACCACCACACCACGCTGCCCTTCGTTTCACCTGTATCTCATTTAAAAGTAAAACATTGTGATTTCAACTACAGCCCCAGCTTAACTCGATTCTTTGCCGATTTGGGCTCCTTAGATCAATCCCGCTGACGGGTGATCGCTGATGGCGCTGATCGATAAAAACAGCTGAGAGAAAGGCGAAACAAAGGACCCGTATGGTGTGGTGGTGAACACGTTACTCCACGGAAAGGACAATAGCGCGTTCGTTCCCCACCGCAGACACCTGCGGTCCAAAGCTTTGCAAATATCTCAGCATCATTGAAGTTACATTTTGCAACATGTCCTGCCATTAAAAACAGTAGGCAGCAAATAATGAGTCAAAATTGTGTATTTAGTGTTTTTTCTATCGTACATGACCCATATTTTGGGGGTACCAGCATTTCAGTTCGGTTGTTGATTCTTGCCTTCATTTTATGAATGCCGCTGAATGCTGGCCGAGTCGACTCTGTAGTCGTGGGATAGCCGGACTGGATTACTCCCACTTCTATTGCAAGGAGTGGACTTCTCCCAGACAAGTCTGGTACCAAGTCCCGACCATGTACGGACAAATGGGTTGGTGAACCCAGCGTGATCTCGAACCAGCACCATGCTCTCGATTTTGTCAGTGTTCACAATTTGGAATTATGGCAATGAAACGAAAATTATAAAACATCCCAAATAACAAAAACTGGTCAAATACTGTCATATACAGTAAGATGAGAGCGGGTAGGATGCTGTTTAACACGCCAAGACCATCATTCGATTATCGAGAATTGCCGGCAAATAGATTTTTTTTGAGAAACTTCCTCAGATCCGTCTGACCAAGCAAGCTGCTAGTACGGCTTTGACAGGATTCGAGAGAGAATCGACTTGACCTGCATTCAACAACATTCAGAAGACCGTAATACTCAAGCAGTAGTGGAAGCCACGCGCGTATCCGAAGGTCTTCGTTGACTTCGGATGCGAGAAAATGAATGGAGTGGAAGAAGTGCCAGAACTGCACAAAATGTGATGTCGGGTCATGTGAAGTGAGACAAAAAGTGTGTATACACAGTATTTGGCACTAAATGAATAGTGGACACTGATAAACGTTACCGTAACCACTTGGCCCATAAGGTGTTTTGCATATTTTAAAGTCACTTTTATTATAGTTGTAAATGAAAGTTGTACGAGTACAAAAACAAGTAGAAATATCAGTGGCTAAATTTCCATCCTATTCAAAAATCTTGGAACTCGCAAGTTATCGATGACACTTGATGTTGATTTTAGTTCACTTATGAATTATAATATAGCAGCTACTACTTGCTACTAGTTATGGTTTATGGGTTTTCAGATCATGGGCATCACAAATCCTGCTGGCGAAGAGCGATTCGTTGCCGCGGCTTTCCCGTCTGCTTGCGGAAAGACAAATCTAGCAATGCTTGAGCCGACAGTGCCGGGATGGAAAGTACGCGTCGTAGGTTAGGAATCTTTACAAATTTTATATACAGAACCTTGTGCCATACTCAGCACCACCTAGTTGCATAGGTGGTCTTCTATCGACATTTTATGTAGTTTTCTATGTCATGTTCTCTGTAGCGTGACGTCAAATGCTCTGATAGTAGTGGTTTTTCCTATGTTCACTACCAATACGTCCGTAAAGTGGAAAAACACCAAACACAATACTGGAACCCTTCAAAAATTACTGCATCCGTCAATTCCAGTAGTTTTCATTAACAAGCAATATGCGTAATGAAGAACAAAGCAAACGCAACACATTGTGGTGGAAAGTGTCCGCCGTATTGATTAATCTCGCGATCCGATCAATACGCCAGCTCGTCGACAGCAATGCGATCTTATACAAATGACGGATTTCGATTGATTGCTCGATCCAAAATCAACACGGTTAACAGCTGAAGCAGCACTATGTAGATCACAGTTATTAAACTAATTCTGGAAACTGCGTCGTTGATCACGAATTTTGCAGGAGACGATATCGCTTGGATGAAATTCGGTAGCGATGGACGTCTTTATGCAATTAACCCAGAGGCAGGATTTTTCGGTGTAGCACCAGGTATCACAGAGGTTTAATTTAGTCGAGAAAATTTAGTGTCTTGAATACTCGCGCCTAGGTACCTCACACAAAACAAATCCTATGGCGATGGCGTCGTTCCAAAAGAATTCCATCTTTACCAACGTTGCAGAGACGGTTGATGGTGAATACTTTTGGGAAGGACTTGAGAAAGAACTCAAAGCCAAGGTATGTGCTAAGCGTTCAACACAAGTTACAGAGAATAATTACCGTTATCTCTTCGCATTCTTTATTCCTTTGTTATCTCTTCGCATGGAATTCTAATGCCGTATGCAACCAGTGCCATCCTTCAGCGTTCGTCCTAACTATCCAACCAGGGTATCCATCATAATCATTGTCCCTTTCGGGTGAACCACGTAATTTTTAATAGCCTAGAAAAAATCCATCTTATACGTATATTTGTACAGTTTCTGCTCCATACCAAAGTTAGTTTGCGAATAGGGAAATCTTTGGCCTTTTGATGATCAACACCACTGGCAAGAATGTAACACTCGCTTACACTACCTAGAACTACCATAACGGAAGAAAATTCATCATTGTGGGACGAAGAAGTCTCTTTCAATCCACCAAGATGAGACTGGTACCACAATATCCACCGCAGACTTCTCACGATGAGTTTCGTAGATGAATACATTGGGCACAAGATGACGAAAACACCTGCACCATCGAAAAATTAAAGTTTTTTGCAGTTTCTCCTAGTGCGCTTGTGAACGGATGGACTCACTAGTAGGCGCATGACTGCTTTCGCTTTGACAACAACATGAACTATTTTCAGAGGAATCTCACTGACGAACAGTTGCGCCACATTGAAATCAGAAACTGGCTTGGCGAAATTTGGCATATCGGTGACGAGGGTAAGTTAATCAGTCTAATTATAAACTGTATTTAGTTGATGTCCAAAACTGTAATGTTTCAAGTTTTTGTTAGATTTTGGTTAAAAACATCTTGGGACATCTTTTGAGTGACACTCGTGCGAGTCGCAGTTTTGTCTCTTATCATTTTCATTCATACTTCACATCTGTACGTGAAAGTTAGAAAAAATACGTCGGCGGTGACAAAGCAAAAAGTTTGAGTACCAAGGAATCCGTTGTTAGAACAATCGAATCACAGTATCCTATATAGACATATGTACTCATTAGGTTAGGAACTAAAGCATGCTTAATTAAATAAAGCACTACCTATTATCCCATAATCACAGGTACAAGTAATTGATCGTTATAATCCACAGACCGGCTTGTGTTTAACTGGAGCATCTGAAAAATTCCCATAATGTAATTGGATTACTGTAGCTGTAGTTACATTGCGTTACTAATAGTATTTCATTACGACTGAGAATTCACTAGAGTCGTCTAACATCAAAAGTAACTATTCCCGAAATGCAGGTAAATAGATATTAACCCTTCAAGTAAAAGGCAACAAAAAAATTAATTCAATGATTTGTTATAGTCCCTTCTTCCAGGAAAAGCCGCTCATCCGAATTCGCGTTTCACTGCACCAGCTGCGCAGTGCCCAATCATTCATCCAAAATGGGAAAATCCCGATGGAGTGCCTATCGATGCTATCATTTTTGGAGGTCGCAGACCTGAAGGAGTGCCTCTGGTGTGTTGTAGAGTAGTTTCTCTCAACCGTTCTGTCAAAGATTTACGCAAATGTTCAAGATGAGTTATGAGGGAGAACAAAAGGTATTGAGAGACCTCTAAGACCACTAACACGATGAACACATCTGATAGCGCTAAAACATGAGACACACCCGATTACGACTAAATTTGTACGGTGGCCACAACAAGCTGCATTTATTCCTTCGTCGCTCACGATATGCATTGAAACACTTTTCCAAAGAAGCTCTTTTTTAAATATTAAGCGTAGAGGGTAGATTGGTTCGGACCACATCTGTCACACATGTGTTCAACGAGCTGTTTTTTGACTTGATGCCAAAAAAATGCAGCAAGTGAACTCCTCATGACGAAATGAACACTTGGGAAAATTGACATTTAAATCAATACGGTACACTTGACCCATCGAGGAATGCACTGATATCAATGCATAAGGTCACTTTAGCGTTAAAACTATTCATGAATCGATGTGATTTAATTTCACGTCATTTATGTATAATGTATCAATTATTTATAAGATATTTGGAAGTAACCAGTTTTTTTAACGATCAGAAATTGGTCAGTTAGAGTATTTTTTAATCAGAAAACTTGAAGGTGTTCGAAAGTTTCTCATGGGAGCATGGCATTCTGGTCGGAGCACTTGTGAAGTCAGAAGCGACGGCAGCTGCAGAGCACACTGGAAAGCAGGTAGGATCCTGTTGTACGTTCATCTGGATATGCAACTATTGACTTGAATGGTAGAGGTAATAGTAATGTTGACAGTCTGTTGAACTAAAAAAAGAACTACTGCCGTCAAGGGAAGTTTGTTTAATAACTCTAAAAAACCAGAAGAAGCGATTTTGTGCATTCCTTCCAGAATTCTGGAAAAGTTCTGGACGATCAGTAGTTGTCTTGAGAACTTCGCTCTCATCTATTCAAACCTGACATGTGTTCTCGCATTATGCGAAACTGATACATATACGTGTTAGTCGTATGATGATGCCTCGAACAATAATTCTAAGGACCGCAAACCTAGCTTGGACAATGATTTCGTATTTCGACCGTTTAGAAGGTGATTTTCTTTTGAAAAGAAAACAACGTTGTTTACGACATAGAGCATGCTGAACTATCAATCATTGAAGACGACAAAAAACAATCGATGGGAAAACAAGACATAAGAACGTCAACACTCATGTCTCCATCGAGATGAAGCGACGTCGAGCAGATGACCGTCGACAAGACAAATTAGTAAAGTTGTAGTTACAAATGGATGTTGGAGATTTCACTAGAACATGGCTATCATTTCGATAAGCAAAGCATGGATATCTTCTGAACAGGAGCTATCCTGACACACGTAACGTCTTCCCGAGTCCTTTACGGTAGTGAATTCTGTATCAGTTTAGGGTCAGGGTATCACAGTCGATGTCGGTAGCAAGAAATCCATTATGTAAGTAATATAAGCTGCTCATAAAAACCTACAGAGAACTCTCTGTAGGCCATCACACCGATCTATAATCCACTATCTTTTCTTTCTTTTAGTCAACAAAGAGGCTAAGATATTGGACTATTCAGGATTCGAACATACTTTTTATTAGTGCCTATAGCTAATTTTGAATTCTTCCAATTAAGTATCAGCTGGTTGTTACAAAGGGAACATCTTTTCTTTTTCCGTTTATACATTGCCCAAGGTTTTTTTGTCTACTCATTCGTATTGCATTCTTAGTATAGTTTTCTATCAGAGCGGTCCAACACTTCTGTATGATAACTTTAGATCGCATATTTCACGAACTGTGGCAATCGAACTAGATGAATTGAAATATGGAAACTCGATCCATCCACCTCATTCACCTTACGTTTTTCTTATAGATTGATGCCTATAGTAGGCACTTGCGTTCCCGGCAAATGAGTGGCAAGTGTGCTGGGGTCCGCACAACTCGTGAGGATGGACCATCCAAGTATCCAAGTACCTCATTGGCATTTGTGACTTTCGTTCCTCAAAAAAACCTTTAGTAATCCAGGAGATGAAACTTTAACAAAACTGACGGACTTTGCAATAACCCCTACCGAATAAAATTGTGAATTCAAAGGAGTTGGAATCAATAACCGTAAGAATCTACCGGTGAAAACAAAACAAAGAACTTTTGAGCAACAAACAGCTCTAGAAAAGATGTCCAATAAAAGTACAACTTATCGAAAAACGACCAATAGGCGGTTTGAGATGAACATATTTTCAAAGACTGTTTACTACGCGTTTTCTCTAAACAGTCCAAAATAATTCCAGGTAATGCATGATCCGATGGCAATGCGTCCATTCATGGGCTACAACTTTGGCAAGTATCTACAGCATTGGATCGATCTCGGAAAACCACCACACAAGGCACGGTTCTGACCTTTTAGACTTGAGTTTACAGAGAAAGAAGGTGAAGCAACAAAAAGAAAAGGTACATCGCACTTATTACAGGCACCAAAGATCTTCCATGTGAACTGGTTCCGCGAGACAAAGGACCACAAATTCTTGTGGCCCGGTTTCGGTGATAATATTCGCGTATTGGACTGGATTCTACGAAGAGTTGATGGTACCGAGGATATCGCTGTATGTTCTTATCGAGCGGATCGTGTGAATTATTAAGTATGACCAGTAAACCTCTTTGTGGTAGATCATCGGAGTTGAACATCAGCAGCGGTAAACGTCCTTATAGCAACTTACTTCACTTAGTGATCACGTAGCTCTTTTCGGATCCTACATCTTTGATTATAACACTAGCCATTTATCAATACCTAAGTGTTTTCATAATCATGTGAACGATAAGAATATGTACTTATGATTCTCAATGATTTGAGAAAGTCAGAGAAAACGTGTGGCTTTTCAGGAAGAAACGCCCATTGGATACATACCGAAACGAGGTAGTATCAATCTAGACGGCCTTCCTCGTATTGACTGGACGGAATTGATGTCAATTCCTAAACATTACTGGGAAGAAGACATCGACGAAAGCAGGCACTTCCTGGAATGCCAGGTGACTATTACTCAACGGACATTGCTAGTGGTTTAGAAATGAAAAGCTCATAAATAACCCTCTATCATAAATATTATCAAGTAAATAAATATTCCTAAACAAATATCAATATCCCTCTTACCATACTGCATACTTTCTTTAGTAGCAAACTCAAAATTTTTCCATTACAGGTCGGACCTGACCTTCCAAAGCCGATAGCCGATGAACTCACTTTGCTTGAGAAGAGGATCCATTCAATGTGAAGGTGACTACCATCATCACTACATCATAGTTTTGTCATTTTAGCCTTTAAGAAAAGAGCAAGCAACTCAGAGTATGTAAAGAGGATATATGCCGCTATAGAAGTTACAGTAGTTCCTATAGAAGCAACAGTAGTTTTGTACGAATCATAAACTATTAATTCATAGTTCTTGCTTCAAACTTTTCGCATGCTACAAAGCGGTATTGGACTGCATCTGTCACGATTTTGAGTGATTTTTGAAATAAATCTACCTGGATAAACGATCACAAAGGTTGCTTACAACAACAAAAGAAACTCAGTAAATTAATTGGCTCACATCCAGTAAACCCATCCAATGAACGCGCTCATGTCATCTATGAGTTTTGTCACTGGGTAGAAGTCTAATGTGGTCACACATAAAATTACAAAGAAAGAAAAAAAAAATTAAAAGACGCTGTTGTGACGTCTATTATTTGGCTCTCGAGTGGAATATGAATATGCAATATCTATACTCAGGTAGTATTTATCTTTTAAACAATCCCTTTTCTCCCTGATACCATTGGTTGTTTCTGTGTTAAAGTGATTTCTGTACCAGAAGACTCACTCCGCTAACAGCTTGTATAAGCAAGCTACGAACCAGTCCTAAATCAACCCATAAGCCCAGCCTAAAGTGAACCAATAATCGACACAGTTTTAAAAACTAGGACAAGATCTCGTCTTAAAGCAGTAAACTTCCTTTTGATAAACAACGGCGGGCAACTGTACGAAGATGAAAAAGGAATATTCGAATAGGGCTTCATCAAGCAGCTAGAGAGAGTCCGACCAAACATACGGAGCCATCTGTTTAGCAGTGCTTTTACGACTCCTCCCTCAAAAAAAAGTGCAAAATACTCCGCCATCACAGACCACTATGCCCGAATATTTCAATATCATTTGGTATAAAAAGTAGCATTTCCATCTAGGATAAATTTGTCAGTTCAACAGCCAAAGCATTCGTATGAGTAACTAGTCATCGTCCAATGTAAACGGTGCCCTCGCTTAATCTTTCCTCATTGATAGTTTTCTCTTCACTATAAGTGTACTGCCCTCACTATTTGCAAAAATATGATATACCATAAGAACTATCATGACTACTGCTTCAATTCTAAATCCTAACAAAATAAATTGCACACGTGACAGCTCATTCCAAGAAAGTGCAGGCAATTCGTGAAAGCACAAAAAAGGTGAATCACGTCCATGTTCTCGTTGTATCTATATAGTCTCCATCGGGCGACTGATAGTCGACAACCGGCGGTGTCAATCCAGGACCATGTAAAACGATGTTCAGTGGGCCATCGATAGGTTCCACAGCCTACAAATTATAACCGTTAAATTGTTCTCTAGCATTTGTTCCGTCCACCCTACACTGATCATTCCTGATGTATAAGACACAATTACTTCATAATACTACTAGGAATTTAAGGATAGAAAAACAATTATCCTCCTAAACCATGTAACCGTTGTCTATCAATGAATCGGAGAATACTAGCCGCACACCTGTGCACTGCTGATAAAGAAGTGATTCCTTATCTTCACTTTATACTAGCATTTGAAGGAACGAATTTCAACCCAGTTTACAAATTCCACATAAACAATAACAAACAGAAACGAATTGAACAATCCGAGACCAACAGTGTGTTCAAAAGGCAAAGAATTTAGGTGAAAACACAGAAGTTTTCGAACATCGGGGTTTCATTTTCACTTATTTGGAAGCATCATTACCTATGCTATTTTTAGTCTCATTAATCATACAGGAACCCGAGCGCAAACTAATAAACTCCAATTGCTCCGTTATCAACCGGAGAATAAAGAGAGATGCGTGTAGCGCTTTGGTCGGAAGCGCTCTGGTAACACACATGGAGTCGATCCTCATACCCCGAGCCCAGCAAACACTCCATCACTCTGGGGTCCACAAATGACGGACTTGTCTGGGAGGATAGCAGCATTGGTTCGATATATCGCAAGGCCACCATGAGCCACTGTAAAGGCCATATATGATTTCACTCACTTGCAATGATGCTTAATGAAGTTGAAGGCATTGCGCATCCCTCAGAGATTGATCAACGCCGAGAGCTTTATCCTTTTTTGTCCTTTATGAACTAGAGCAGCTCAGATAATTGCGTTAATCTCAACGCACGTGAAGAATATTGCAGTTTCGGTTTGATACTGCTTTAACGAGATAGCAGCCAAGGTGTTCTTCGAGTGCAAATGTGGAAGCGCTCTTTGATGACGCCGTCAGGGATATGAAGTCTCAGTGTAGGCTCCAGTTTGACACTCAAGAACACACCTAGACACTACACAGTGGTAGGTCATTGGGAAGGAGTGTAGATATGCTAAAATACACTGTAGAAGTATTTGAAGACTAGGTTTCACTGAAAATGCAACGGCTATTTGAAGGGATTAAAAATATTACCCAGCTTGTTTTGGCAATTGACATCCTGAGGAAGTTCCCAACATGTAGTACTGAACAAAAACAATCCACACTCCCCAATAAAGCTGAACCTGACTCAAGAAAAGTGCAAAATGGAAAAAATCTTTAAAACAACAGCCAATGATGAAAATGGACGAACAGCAACTACATACCCCTCCAACATTCCTCGTTTGGGAAAAATTTTTTCCAAGATAATTGTGCAATCTTATGCACAATGTACGAATACGAAATGTCTGGATGAGTCGTAAGCAACCCCGTTAGTCTCCTGTTGTCCTAATTTCAGAGTGATTTCACTAAACTACCAATTATGAAACCTTTTGCAACAGTGAGTTGCCAAACTAAAGTTTTGATAAAATGTTTTAAAACTTTGTTCTTGATAAACGAAGTTAAAAATGGACCTAACGTGTAGCCACCTGTAATTAGCCTTAGCCCAGAATTTCTCTATGGCTTTGAGTTTGAAGCATGAAGTGAAAATCTATAGACATATAACATACGTTTGCTCTAATACTATATAAGAGAAATAAAAAGGAGCGAGCTTCGAAATCCTAAAAACACGTGCACATAGTGGTCAACGATGTTCACTTTCTTTTATAAGAATTTCTTACCGTTCTAGGGAACACTTTATTCTTCAATAACTTTTTGAACACTTGTTTAATTTTACTATTATTCGTCTCATAATTATTCAAATACTTATCTAGTTTATCTCTAGCACCAAAGCAATGAAATTCTAGATTTTTTTTAGTAAGATATAGCTTGGACAGCATTAGCAAAAAGCTCAGAAAATTCATAAAGAATTATAATGCCCTGCCAAAAATCAGTCTGTGGTTCTACATTAGGTTGGAACAAATGTCGATTTTCACACTCTAGTCCAGTATTTCTTTGACCAAAAAAGAGGAAAAGATGTTAAAGGATAGAGGATTACGCGTTCAGTGTTGATCAATCCCTAATTGGTGTGCCATTCATTTGACTTCAACTCGAAGTCAAACAGAAGCTACGACAGGAAAAAAGTTAGCGAAGATTTTTTTGTGGATTTAGTCGTTAAAGTTTTTGCAACGACTGACCTCTTTTATGTAACGATAAAATGATATTCTGCAGGCGTTAAGTCTCTGCAGAAGCAATATCGTAGATGGCGTAAGGTAATCCAGTCTATTTTGTCCAGTCACATGTGAGTTAACTTTGCAGCAGTGCAGAGCAAACTATGAGCCGTTTCGGGAGCATTATCTTCACGGCAGCTGCATTTTTGTCCAATTGGTTGGACTGTAGGACACACCATCATGTTTTCTGATGACAGTGCCATGAACGAAATCGATTGGTCCGTCGAAGTTAAGTGCAGTTAAACCTACCGAATAAAAAATGTAGCCACTGCAATCACAGATCCGTCTAGTTCGATCTGCTAATCTTCGCAAGAAGGGGTCCTCTATGAACTGGGTCTTCATCCTATTTAGCGGCATTCCAATCCTTTCTCCCTTTTCGTTAAGTTCGCCGTGCATAGTCTCTGTTTATTGGCGTTTCATGAAAATATGATGATGGTGTCATAAAAAAAGATTTGATAGCAAGTTCCCACCAACGCGCACGCCTGTCTCGTCCCAGGCGACTTCAATATCCAAGACCATGTTTTTCTTCAATAAGCAGACACAAGGCTGCTATTATAGTACTAGATACAATAGCTAACGTTTCGGCGGTTTCGCCTTCTCCAGACCCGTTTATTTGTTGTCAGTGTTTAAGTTAGTTGATGGATAGTAGCCGCATAGAGTAATACATGGGCGAGGACTGTGCTTGTGTCAGGTCATTGGATCAGCCTGAGGTATGGCGCCAGGTCACGCGTGATGACAAGACACTCCTCCTTGCGGTTTATTTTTGAATTTTTGGAATTGATCCAAAACGCTTCAAGAGCTTTACGCGCTGATGTTGCTCTTTATTTCAAACGAAATAAGTACAGCGGTAAAACGTGGCTTAATACGGACCGGTCTAGAGAATTCCATAAGATTGATAGAAATATCATCGGACACTTTAAGACGACAACTAGTTCGCAACCGCCTATATGACCGTCTATGTATGACGAAAAACTACATAATTTGCCCTGACGGTAGAGACAGTGATTGCATGAGTACGGGTACAGTCTATTTGATCTCTTGTAAAGCGTGCGGGAGCGAATACGTTGGCGAAACGGGTTGACCACTCTGCGTCCGCATAAAAGAACACCTAATCGGTAAATCTAAATAAAACAAAACACTCCACTAGGCGCGCAATGGATGCAGGAACACAACGGAGAAGACTTCGGAGTAGAAGTCACTATCCTCACGCACGAATCGAAAGCATCAGCGCGTAAAACTCTTGAAGCGTTTTGGATCAATTCCAGAAATTCAAAAATGAACCGCAAGGAGGAGTGACTTGTCATCACGCGTGACCTGGCGCCATACCTGAAGCTAGTCCAATGACCCGACCAAGGCACAGTCCTCGTCCATGTCTAAGTGTTTGGCTGAGTAGATCGCATCTCAATTTAACCTTTCCAGGCTCTGAAGGAGAACCGCCGAAACGCCAACTATTGTATCCTAATAAATTCTATAATAACAACCTCGTGCCTGCTTATTGAAGAAAAACATCGGAGTTTAATATCCACTGCAATGTGGATGTAAACAGCTTTAGCGAGATGGTGTTGCTTTGTCAACCCCCTTTTCTATGAGAATGGTAACGGGGCGAAGAAAAAGTTGACTTTTGTTTGTGCTGCACTTGCAAAATGAGCAAGTGATATTCCTTACAGAGTCGTATGAACCCTACATACAGCATAAAAGTACTCGACGAAGCAGAATCCTCGTCGGAATCTTGTTTTCTCAACTGCTTACGCTTCATTTTGAGTACTTGACTTGCGCGATAGAAGAATCTTAATGAACAACTTGGGAGTCCACCCAACAAGCATACCGGGAGGTGATGACGAGGATCCTTTCGGTCACTCTTCATCGGTACGATGACCGCGTGCGAGACGTCTCATTGGTCAGGTCTCGTCTCATTGTGTTGCCAAAGTAAGCGCGGTTAGTCGCTTACAGCAGCAACTTATGTAATCTTATCAGAGCTTTCACAATAGCGAAAAATTGAGAGAAAACTGACGAAAGCACCAACAATTTCAACACCTTAGATCTGAACTGCTCAACTCAGTAGAACCAATTAAGTGCTAAGAGAACGACGGGAAACATGCGACATAACAAAAATACAGATTTTCAAATAAATGGAGTACGCTAAAACTGCAACTCATTCAATATATTTGCTGTATCTCGTGCAAACTGCCACTTTGATGTAAGCAACTCAAGCAATTCCACGAAAAGGCCTCAACAACAAAGCTACTGTTGGAAATCTCCCAGGAAATAGTATTTGGCTGCCAAAAATTTGTGCATTTCAATGGCTTATTTCGATTGAACAGCTATATACACATCCAAACGGATAGGAAACTGTCTGCGACGAAAAAAAGTGGATGTGCTAGTACGGCTTTCTCGAGATTGCAAAAAAAACTGCGCCAACCGGTATTCAATATCTCAAGAAAGAGAACAAACAGCAAATCCTCAAGCCGTAACAGAACCTATACATGGACTTAAAAACCTTTATGGACGGCGATTTTACAGTACCGTAAAAAAGTGTTGTTTGGAGCCCCACATCACGCCAGCATTGACCATCTTCATATCTAAGTAATATTTTGTTATATTCATTGTTGGTGCATCCTCTATGGGCCTATTCGACCTTGTTTCAAATTTAGGGCAGAAAGTTTCGGTATTTCTGAAAACATTTCAGAACTATAAAATAGAATAGAATGAGGCAGGTGTGACAATTGTTGATGCGTACTCTGACAGCGACATACTCTTTCAACACAAACATGGTTATAACTACAGACACCTGCGGTCCGGAGGTTTGCAAATATCTCAGCATCATTGTGGTTATAATTTACACCATACCCTTGCATGAGAAAAAATATGCAGTAGATAAAAAGTCACTGAAAACATGGTTACTTTCTAGTCGCTGTTCAGCAAGCCTAGTTGGCAATATGATCCAAATAGTATATGGGAATCAAAATTGGTGTAAAAATCTACCTTTTGGTACAGGACGGGATCGATGAGCTTCAGTTCATTCAAGGCTTTCCTTTGAGCCTTGAGGGCATCCCGAACCCATTTATCGTCCAATCGCTGCAAAGTATTGCGACTGCGTGTGTAGTCCTAAAGCATTAGCAACATGAGGATTAGGAAGTCTTCATTTTTGCTCCTTATAAGGAGAGTTATCTGTGGCAATGTCAGCCCAAAACTGCAGATTATACACAAGATTCACTATATATACACTCACGGTAGCAGTCAGCAGGAAAAAAGCTAGCCAAGGAAGATAAAAAAGGTACAAAACTCTCGGCGTTGATCACATTCTGAGGGATACGCCATGTTATTCGACTTCATTAAGCATCGTTGGAGGTGAATGAATGCATATCTGGCCTTTACAATGACTCGCGGTGGCCTACTGATGTAACGAGCCAGTGCCGCTATTCTCCAGACAAGTCTGGTACTAATCTGCCGACACCGGAAGGATGGAGGGCTTGGTGGGCATGTCTCCCGGGGATCGACCCTATGTGTACTGCAGGGCGCCTTCAACCACTGCGCTACTAGTGCCCTGTCAAGGAACACAGAAGCAGAAGTTGCTGAATGAGCTAAGGCTACACTTGATATCAAGGTGTTGCTGTTAAAATTAACCAGAATAAAAATCTCAATATCAAATATGGTTTTAAAAGTATTGGTTGTGCTAAAAACTATAACATTTGCAACATACAACACTTTTCGCACAGAAAAAAAGCGACTACAAGAGAGGTGAAGACCATATGATGGAACAAACCTTCAAAGCAATTGCACGTTCATCAATCTGCTCTTCTGTTAACACAACGGGTTCTCGATATCGCTCACTATAATAGTTGCCTGATAATAACAGGATGGCTAAAGTTTAACAAACCTAATCTGATCTAGTCGCACTACTCTTTAACACTTATCGTCCAAAGCTTAGATGTGAGTGGCAGCAAATTTGCTAACAATGAGAAATTCTGATTTCCCAACAACTCCCCACAATTCTTCTACAAGAGTAGTTCAGGAGTTGAGAAGATGAGAGAGACTTAGTCCTATCGTTTATAACTACCTCCAAATGATATTTTCAGCTTAAGCCCTATTTGAAAATCACCTGAGAAAGAATGAAAAATCTACTCCAGATTTTTAGTACTGAAAGCAAACGCGACAAGGGCAAATACCAACGACAAACTGCGGAACATATCGTTTTGCTGTACAAAATCTCGCTCGTTAAACTATTTTATAGTCCGAATTACGAGATTCGAGAAAACAACTACATTCTGTGAGTTCCAGAAAGGCAGAATTTCACCTCTTGTAAATCTAGAAAACTTGCAATTTATTTATAAAGATCAATAGGTACTACGATTCCCATTTCAATAAGTCATAGCGAGATGGAAATATGTTGGTCAAAATTGAAAAGCTACAACATAACAGTTATTTGACTTTCCCAAAATGGGAAAAAAAGAAAGTATTTCTTGGACGTAGAAAAAGCAGCAAGTACGATGAGATGGTAAACCACTGAGGTAACTCCTAGCGGCTGTAAATGATTGAAGAATCAAAAACTTAGAAAGGTCCGTGTAAAACGAGATTACTGGCGTCCCAGACGAGTCTGTGAATAACATTCTTCTAGGTCCCCCTTATGATAAACGATGACAATTTCAAGCCTACCATATTATTAGAATCCCGACAGCGCATGGAACGATCCTTTCTTTCAACTCATCAAAACTGCAAGCTTTTGAGAGTTACAATAAGGAAAGACTTCGTGAACACAGGCGATAAGATGGTATTCCATTCTTCATATTCTACGGGCCACGTACATAAACCTCGATCACTCCAGACTTTGTAGGGCGCAAAGGTGACAAAACGTAAGTAGAATGTGTAAACTGTTAAGACTACAGATTACAGCGAATGTAAAGTGCATGTGACGGCTTTTACTTTGGGAGGTCTAGACTGCAAAGATTGTAATTTTTTTCTCATTTTGTACGATCCGTCTTCACATCTATTGCGCCGATTCCAGCAATTCCCAAATTCGATTCATTCCCTCGGATTCATCATCTATTAAAGTCTTTCAGCTTATACATGTGACTTCGACTGCTCCTTGAGTAATTTTATTTCTTCCTTAATGTCGTAGAATGCTGGTCGACCCGACTCCCACTGAAGTCCTGAGATAGCCGGGATCGAACGTTCCCAACTGAATCGCACAGGGTGATTTTCCTCGCAGAGAAATCCACTACCAATTTCCCAACGCCGGAGAGATAAGAGGCTTAGTGAGCCCAGTGCAGGATCAGATCAGCACCGTAGTCGCGATGACCGGCATCATTAGCACTGTGCTACCTGCTCCCTAAAGATTGCAAACAAAATATGAAATGTGGAAATCATAAGAATTGAAAACTATCCAACAAACAACAGTTTTGGTGACGCCGAATACACAAATACACCAGATTTGAACCCATAAAAGTCTTATCAGTGGCTTACCATCTCAGAATAATTTATCATACAGCAAAAATCTGAGCAGAAAACTAGGCCACTTTAATGAAAATAAATCGATAACGATTAATCCCTTCCACCCTTCTTCTAGTGCACAAATGTGTACCCACCCATGACTCTAAGTGTTAAAACAATATTCTATAGACTGTGTAGAAGTTGTGAAAAGCCGTCAAGAAGTAAGTGCTATTTTGAAATAGAATCTTATCCATTGCCACGACGATCCACTCCAAAGAAATGAATGGAATGGGGTAAATTCTAAGGCTTACTTTATGTTTTTTGCTGACTTGACGTCGAGTAACAGTTCATCAACCGGTTTCGGTTTCTTGCTATGCTTCAACATCTGTCTGATTTCCTTCTCAAGGCGCCTTCTTTTCCGGGCTTCTCTTAGTTTCGCCACCAGAAAAAGCAAATGTTGTGAAAATTAAACTTGCCGGGCTTTCCAATTGAGGGATGTAAGATCGTAAAACAGCAAAAGAATGAATATAAAAAACCACCTAAGAACACTCACCTCCGGGTCCACTTTCTTCTGCTTTTTCATGAATACTGAACGCAGGACTGGGGTTGACGTGATTCCACGAACAGCAACTGGAGAAATAGAACACCTCGAAACTAAGAGGCACAACGGATTCATGTGATTTCCAAACAAAAGCTGGAATACAAATGTATTTAAAGGAGAAAGGACCCAATATCTTATGCTAAAAACTGCTTAACATTAAGAGATGAATGAAGGTACTGGATAATTTGCAGATCAAGGCACCATTTCATTCGGCTATAATAAGTAAAAAAAAAGACTTTTGGTGAGCAGGACTTTACAAATGCAAAGTGCGGAAAAATTAGTTTCTAAGAATACTGTAGGCGCAGGACAGAATTAGTGAGATCACAGACAACTTCCAGATTGCATGAGTTGGCTTCATATTTTCTCTTTAGTTCCATGCTTAGAGAATGTTTAGGCTGATTTTATGTGTTTTATTTAGATGTAAGAAGATTAATGTGACGAATAAACTGGTAGTCTTCGAGGAAAACTTGACATTGAATGAGTAACCTCTAGAAATTGATAGAAACACCAGTAATTCTTATATCCGTCATACATAAGGCCATCTATAGTTGGAAAATGATAGAGAGCTGTATTCGAATGTTTCAGAAAAACAAGTAGAATCCGAGGTTTTGTATGATGATAGACAATGGCGACCGCGGCGCTGGCGGCCGTCGTGGTGGAAACGTTGTCGCCATGAACGACGCTCCAGAGAACATCGGTAAGATCGTAGAAGTTTATTTGTTGTTTCGTAATGATTGTTCTACTATATAATTAGAAAAACTAAGTTATATTCGCAAAAAGTACAACGTATACTTTCTGTGCCTTTAGGAGATGGTTCTAGAAAAGCGGGACGAGCTCGGAAATCTCCCTATGACTCCTATTCTGATCCCAAAGTTCGTTCTTAGTTTAGTAAATCCTTAGACGAGTTACTGGAAGTGTAGAAATATGTAAAGTGAACATAGATTACTATAGGTCAGATAGAACTGATTAAGATTAATCCATTAATTATTTATCTTTCGATCCTACACAGATTCCTAGAATCCATAGATTGATTAGATTACTTAGAATCTGTGTCCTCGTTTTTCTGACTTTGTTATTCTTTCTGGATAATGTTTGCAGTTCCTGAGAATGTTCTTTATTTTCTAGAAAGTGTCGATATCGGCTCAGCCATCGATAAGGCGGACTCGTTCAGCGCGAGGGACCCTTCCAATCGAGTATGTCCCATTCTTCGATTCTTTTGGATCTCTTACTTTTAAGAACTTTATCCGTTAGCACCCAGTTGCAGAGTTTTGCTAAGCGTAGCTATTATTCGATCTGGAAGCTTTTAGATCATCAAGAGACACCGTTAATATCCGTCTTTAGTGATGATGATGCCCATTTCTATCCGTGTCCAGTACCTAAGTGCGACTACAGCAGTGAAAGTCGTTCGGAACGAAACTACCACTTGAGAGTGGATCATGCTAAGTGCTCCTATCAGAACGTTGCACGAGATCTTGTCGAGGAAAGTTCTTGGAGAAGTAATCCTCATGAGGTAGGAGGCTTTCATGTCTTCTAAGAACAATCCGCAATCCCATCTTATGGTTTTCTTTAGATATCTGGTGATTATGGAGTGAGAAAAATCTCGTCCTTACCTACGACATCGAGGGGTTTATCAAATGTCAAAATAGAAACGGAGGTACTTTGTAACCATTACGTCTTTTTTTTATTTATGCTCTTACGAACCGCCCTTATTGAGCTGACGTGAAGTTGATATAAGTTGTCATTGTTGCTGTTGTTGTTTCCGTCGTTGTCGCTGTTGCTGTCGTTGTTGCTGTTGTTCTTTGATGGCTGACATTCCGGCGATTTCGCCTTCCCCAGAGCCGCGATGTTGCGAATGGGATTGAGTCAATCTCAACAAGGGCGGTTTGTAAGGTCATATAAATAAATATGTCGATTATTTATGCCGAGGTTTACAGAAAGTCGGTCTTTTGAGTCATCACGTCATTATTTGAGCTTAGAACTCAGAAGTGAACCCTGTACATTTCACAGATTGATCGAATATCTGAGTTCACTGGTAACGCAACACATGTCACTAACGAGCGGATCGGGAACATGAATGATTACCACGTAGATTCTAGCGATGCTTTTTCTGACTCGGGTTACGATCTAGACGTGGAGGATGAAGCTTATGATCTTTCTCAGTACAAGGATGATGATGTAAGCAATTCCAGGTTTTCATTAGACTTTTGACAATCCATGGAGTTCTTGCCATATTTTAAGAGGTTACTATCTTTTGTTTTTTTCTTGAAATTTGCTTCTAGATCTACTCTGATGTTAAGTTCGAGAGCGATTTCCGTGCTGCCACTCATATGGGTCGTAAAAGAGGTCGACCTAGAAATCCACCTGGCAGTGTTAGTTGCGTGTTTCATTGCAGCGCGGATGTTTTACTTTATTCGACTTATCCAACGAATATCTGAGTATTCTTTATTTCTCACAACTGTTTGTTTGTCTGTTCGTAGGGGTGATTCCTTGCTTATTCTATGGAACATTTTTTTACATTGTATTTTTCATAAATTGTGACACGAAGGATATGGTGGTTACTTTTTAACCTCTGCAAAAAATTTTGCAGGGTTTTGTAATTCCGTTGTGCTAAGCACTGTTTGAGTTGCTTGAATTTACCACCAATCTTTGCTTATGTTACTTGAGTGCTACTTATTCTCCACGAGTCCACAAAGTAGATTTTTAGGAGCCAGCTGAACATTCCAAAGTGCGGGTAAGTGATCCAAATGGAAAATACAAGTGTTATATGCCAGACTGTGACTGGAAAGGAGCGTACAGGTCTCTTCGATGTGACCACATGAGATGGTGCCATAAGGACTGGGTCATGCCTCCACGATACATCTTACAGGTTTTTAAAGTGTTCCTTACACATGTTGGATGCATCACGAAGATTTACTATATCCCTTCAGCGTATCACGAAGGACGGCATCTATATCGATCCGAAGACATTTGTACCACCGTTTTCCTGCCCTGTTGAAGGGTGCGAGTGGAGAGGGAGCTATAGGTAGGTTTTGACTGTCATCTTTCTGTCAACCTCCATTTCATATTTGATGATGGTTTAGTTGTAATCTTTTAATGTTTCTCAGAGCTTCTCGTTCACAACATATTAAAAGTGCTCACCCATGTTATGTACCTCCTAAGAAAAAAGCGCCAATTGTGAGTCATTTTTGGTGTTGTTTTCCAGTTCTTTTCTGGTAAAAAAGTTTTTCTTACCAGAAAAATGCTGGCTAATGTGGTCTTTTGGGAGATGAATTATTCGAAAAACATTCTTCTTCAAATTTTGTTTTCGACTTTTTATGAAACTTAGATTTAAACCGTTAAATATCGAAGTGTTTAGGGAGGATATGTGGCTGATGGCAAATATTTATGCCATATACCACAGTGTACATGGCGCGGTATTTCTCGATCAACACGTGCTAGCCATATGAGAAAAGTTCATGGCGGATTTGCAAATCCAGCTTACTCCACGCGGCAAGTAAGCTCAAATATAGTATTATTTTAAACAAATCTGCGGAAGTGGTCCAGGTTTGTGTATGATTTCGCAGGAAAATTCCCCATGTACTATTTGTAGCTGCCGATAGTGTAAGAAAGAAGTGTAAGGTCTTAGTGGGTGAGGAAGTAACTTACTTGGATACTTGGAAGTTCCGACCTCACAGGTTCTGCGGGCCTCAGGATAGTTTCCACTTTTTTCGGTGAAAGTGACTGACAAATACAAATATAAAAGGTAATGTAGGAGGAGGTCTTATGTATCTCGAGGTTTTTAACATTGCCACCTATTTCCATTTGTGATGTATTTCATCTGCCCTTACGTTTTTATTTTATCCCATCTTTCCTTCTTACCTACTCTTTTTTGCCGTTACTTTTCTTTTCCATGTTTTATGCTACCTTCTATTTTCCTTGTCTCTTCTTTATCTCCTACTATCGGCACCTATTGTATTTAATTTACATGCCCAAGCATTGTTCATATGATGTGGAATTTTCGACCAGATTTGTTTCCATCATGGAGTAATATTCCTCCATGTTTCAAAACCGGCTTTTCTTTAACCTTAATATGAATATTTGGCATGTGTTCTATCTATGACATGCTTACAAGAGGTTGATAAGCAGTATTTATTCGGCTACGTTTCGACATCCTCTTCTTTATCATTACCGATGATCCGAGTCGACGGTCCACAGTTGTTCGTCTTCTAGATGTGGCGTTTTCGTTGAATCATCGACTATTGTCTCTGGTGAAGACGAAGACGTCGAAACATCAGTGGAATAGAGATTGCTTATCAGCCTAGTGTAAGCTTATCAAAGAATGAATACGTTCCTCGTTGTTTCAAGTGGTATCGAGCTCATAATTGTGTGGAATTCTAGGTGGCATGTTGTGACTGTACGGCTACTTTCGGTTCTCACAAGGCTTTTGTTGACCATATGATCAGTGTGCATCGTGTCGGTGGATTGGTACATCGAGACTTCAATGATATCGGAGAATACGAAGTGGGTCCGCTAGATTTCACAATATCCTCGTCAAATTTTTATGGAAAAGAATTCTATTACTAAGGAGTGGTTCAATTCGGTACAAGATGTCTTCAGTGTTGTTTATGTGAAACGAATGGGAATAAAACACGGAAATGACTATCAGGTTTTTTTTTGAAATTGTAGCCTCTTCACTGAAAATTCATAAGTTAAAGCAGTGTGAATCTAGGTTCTTTATCTGTACTGTGCTCGTAGCGGTGGGTTCCGTCCCAAGCAGGTACCGGGTCGAGACTACTTTCCTGAATTTACCAAACGCCGCTTGACCCGTCGTCCAACAAAGTGTGGTCGAAATTGTGCGGCCTTTCTTCGGGTACTTTTTAGCAATGACTGTTAATGAGTTTCTCATCAACAGCTCTTATGTAGCTTATTAAATAACTCATATGTCAGATAATTCAATGGGTTGATGGGCGTTTAACAGTGATCGGGTGTGTTGAGCACACTGGACATCGTATGGGTACAGCGCTGTTAAGACTGAGCACCAATGAACGAGTAGTTTTAGATGAATATCTCTACGTAGTGGACGATAAGGTCCCATTAGACGCTATGCTAGATCGTATTCGAGGTGAGGCAAATTTTATTTTTTTATAAGAGATATTAGTATGTAGGACATCTTTTGATTCGTCTACACCGTAGTGGTTTGAATCCTCTATAGTAATGGTAAATATGTTTAAATTACAGAAGTAGAGGGTTTCACAATGGACGGCTTTGAGGTTAGGGAGCGGAACGTGGAAGACATGACAAGATACGTGATGAATGAAAATGAGTTTATTTCTCTCAAGGTATTGTTCGAGGTAGGTCTCGCTCATTTTTTCCTTTGAAGTGAACAAATTTTTACTAGAAATAAACTAATTTGAAGTGGCGGTGCTATGTATTACGAATGACTACGTTTTCATGGCAGTTGTAGGCTTAGTGTGAGAAGTCAAGATTCCAGACTTCTTCATTTTTTGAACCTAATTCAACATTCGCCGTAAATCTATTTGACGCCGAAGGAAGAGAGCTATCTGAAGGGGTATCATTTGGTAAGCTTAGATAAGTAGAAACACTAGTAACCGTGTTTGAATAATGATTTCATCAGGAATTATGACGTCGCAAATGCGAGAGTTATGGGCAACCTGTTCAGCAAGGGCGGCTTGTATTGAAGAGGTTAGTTTTGTGGCAAATTTTTTTTATCGAATTTTTCTTACGAGTGGTCTAAAGTGTTAGATACATAACACAATTTGAAGTTTTGTTTTAATATATTTCATCTAGTTGAGAACGTTAGACATCATGGGAACAGGGAATTATTCAATTATAAAAATTCGTCCCAAAATTCAATTTGCTTCCCTCACTAAGTCTGTGCAGAGGGCACATGCAGCGCAATGTTCAGAGGCACCCTGCAATACACATGGGTTCGGCTCGAGCCCGACACTCACCAACGTCTCCCTCCCTCCGGGATCGGCAAGTTGGTACCAGACTTGTCTGGGAGGATAGTAGCACTGGCCCGATACGGTGGCAGGCCACCGCGAGTAAAAGCCAAATATGCATTCAATCACCTCCAAACGTTGCTTAATGAAGTCGAATGCATGGCGCTTCTCTCAAGGATTGTTCAACGCCGGGAGCTTTATCTATTTAAGTTTGTGAAATTAATTCACCACATTTGTTGTTCTATTTATTGTTATGCCAATTTCTTACAGGTCAATTTGCTCATAAGTAATTTCGAGCTTCACCTCTTTTTTGTCATGGTATTTGATGCAAACGATATGCCACGTTGTGCATGTGTTTTTATTTCACAAAGTGCTGACAAAGTGTCCCTTTTTGAAAAACTGCGTTCAGTGTACGTTTCTTATCCAACTATTGTTTTGATTTTATTACAAAGGGGTTAAAATAGTTATTGGTTACTTCTTAGATAGATTCTAATCGGGTCAAAGTCGTCCCACTTGTCCAACTTCAGATCATCTTCACCGGTTGATACAATAGTAACAGACTGTTCTCCCGAATGGCCCCCTCTACTTGAAGCCTATTTTGGAAATGAAGCATATTCTTCTGACTTCCAAGTAAGTATCCAGGTATTTGCTGCTTCCTTGATACTGTACTATGGTGCATTCTTATTTAGCTCTCTTAATAATTGTGATAGAGATCTCGTATATTAGATCGCTGAATGGCATCTGTTATCCGAGTGGGCAACAAGGCTAGATGAGATGGTCTCTAATCGTGTGGATCGTTTTGCCATCATTTGTGCATTAAGAAGATGGACCCGGTACCGCTTTTTTTCAGTTCACTCGGCCATAATGTACTTTACACTCTAATATTTACTGCATCTTCTCCATAAATATATGCTCAGGGCTACTGATCCTTCTCTATTCGAGGGAATAGTCATCGACATGTTTGAGGCGTTTCGAGAAATGGAACTAAATTCTTTAGCACAACTTGTTGATTCACAGCTGACCGATCCAGAATTTGCTAAACGGTTAGTTTGATACCATTGTTATCATCCATACTACACATTCTTTATTACAGTTGGACGCCACTGAATCGAAATCCTCTCACGGACCATAGCAATCCTGTCCTTGAAATATCTTGCAGGTGTATAAACTTTAACTACTCTCTTTGTAATTCCCGTCCTAATAAGCAATGAATTCTGCATAACTTATGAAGGATTGGTTTATTACGGTGCTTTAAGAGAGTATGTAATATTTTTGACATCGGAAAATGGTGTATAATTCCACTATACTTCAGTATGACGTCAGTTTGAACTACTTAGCCACATGGGTGGTTCTTCTACAAGCATTGCGCGCCAAGGATAATTTACATCAGTTAAATTACTCTTAGCTACGGTGACGCAGATCATAGGTGATCCTGTGTTAAGCGCATTCCATAAGTTTGTCTCGAAACATTTTATAATTTTGCGGAATGTCGGACGGGTGATTGCTGTTCGTAATGGTAGATAGAAAACTAGCTGACAGAAAGGCGAAACGAAGGACTCACATGGTGGGGTGGACGCCTTAGTCCCAGCAGAGTAATAGCGCATTCATTCCCCACCGTAAACACCTGCGGTCCGGACCGGAGTTTTGCAAATATCTCAGCATCATTGTGGTTGTATCACACATAATACCCTGCCGTGAAAAATTGTAATAGGCAGTAAGTAAAAAGACTAACTTTGTAGAATATTCCGGGAACGCTTCCTCAACTGTGAGTTATGCGCACGATTAGATGAGTACGCTGGACTTCTGGTTGAAAGAATCGCTGAGTTCAATGCTTTAATGGTTGGTCATTCAACAATTCACAATTTTGAATTGCTGTGTTTTACCGTAGTTCAGCTTTCTGAAGTCTACACCACCTCCAACCTAGAACCACCTCGTCAAGTTACTCACATCTATGAGGATATGTAAGTCGTTCATTCGAAAAATCTTACTTTAGATCACTTTTAAGACTGCCAGTTTTAGTGACCCTTCACAGCTTCTAGCCGATGGCACTCTACTAAGTTCTTCACAACACAGTGTAGAAGTTATGCAGTCTTCGGCCGACCCTGGAAAACAAGATCAACTGATGTTCAATAACAAGCGAATGAAAGCAGAGGTTGAGGACGAGGTTGCGTTTCTCCAATTTGTGGGGCTCACAGTTTTGTAAACTGTTGTAATCTAATAGTCATCGTATTTGGATCGTGAAAGGTTGGGAACCGGATTACCTAGGGAAAATATTGTGGTTTCACTTTCAGTGTATTCTGCAGTTAATTCTGGAATAAAACCGACTAGGTAGGTACCCAGTGTCACATGGTGGTTCATATTTAAGACTTAGCGCATTTGTGTATAGCAATTTCTAACGGCTTGTTTGCTCTGGAATAGTTTTATCACGGAATACTCCCTACATGGATAGGTGAAGTCATTGTGGGTTTTGTGTAAAAGATGTTTCAATGTTACATTGTTATTGAACGTTGGGGAGCTGCTTTGCGCTTACAATCGATGTTATCTCAGGAAGCACTTAGGTGCGTAATATCACATTCTTTTATGTAAAGACTAAATTCATACCCGCTCTTAGTTAGTCCTATGAAATGGTGCTTATTGAACTTATTTTTTACTCTTTTTCCTGGTATACCGTTTTTGAAAATATAGTTTGCAGATGAGTGCTTACGTCGTTGTTGGGGAAGAAGAGGTGGTACTCGACGAAGTTGTTGAAGGCGCTGAAGCTGAAGAGGTAAATTACGAGTGCGCTTCATATTTGTTTATAATCATTATAGTTAATTTCAGTTAATAGAGGAAGCTATATTAGGTGAGGCTCCTGGTCAGATAGATAACACTAGCGAACATATGGAAGTTGTTGATAGAAGTGCAGCGGGGGGAATAGTTCATGGTGGCTCCAGTTCAGATGCGAAACGAAAAGCAAGGTTGAAACATATGATGCAGGTATTTTCTTTTCTTGTGTTCTCATCTTCTTGCTAAGAAGGAAATTCGGATTGCATCCAGATTCTGCATGAAAAGGTGGAATGTTTGGCGGATGATGAAACAATGGAATTAGTGGAAACAGGCTTATCACACGTTGTCGAACAGTTGAAAACTCCCTCGTCGAATGTGCAGGTGACTTTGGAGTTACTCATGCACTTATAATTGTACAATATTTCAATACTTACAAATTCATTGCAAATACTACAGTAGTTTAACGGAAGTATCAGCCTCCCAATTGGGCGCGTCTGACGTAGTGGTCGGAGGCGCCCTGCAACATTCACATGGGGTAGATCCCCGCGCCCATGGCCCACCAAGCCCTCCGGGGTCGGCAAATTGGCACCAGACTTGTCAGGGATTATAACAGCATTAACTCGATGCATCGGTGGGTCACCGCGAGTCATCGTAAAGGCCAGATATGCATCCAATCACCTCCAAACGGTGCTTAATGAAGTCGAATGCATAGCGCTTCCTCAGTGATTGATTAACGCCGACAGCTTTATCCTTTATCCTTATTATTAGCTTCCCAAAGGGATTATGTCTCCTTTATGGGTTTAGATAGTGTTGTTATGCGAAATGTAATTGATTCTAGTTGGCTTTTAAGTACAGTTCTCCTGCAATGTTTGAAAGGATAATTCGGTGCTTATTAGATGGAAAACCTTTCTTCATTCTCCTAGTAAAGTTGGTGCCAAATATTTCTTAAAAGTAGTAAACATCGTCATGAAACGGCCAAATGGCAAATAAATGGTGTTAACAAGCATATTTTCTGTTAATATGGAGTTAGTATTGATCTAAACTGCCTGAGCGCTTCCCGAGCTAGCGTTCCGAGTTTCTGTATTGAGGTGATAATCCTTGCATATGAATATACAGGCTGATCACTTTCATCCAATTTTTCATTCGTGAAGCTTCACCATGACTTCGTTTCCCGAAGCAGATTTCGAGCAGCAGATAAGACGTTATCGTAGCTCATCGGTGAACATCTTTTGCATGTGCGCGACATAATTTTAAGGCCCATTCGAAAGAATTATTGATGAAAGGATAGAGCACATGGCGTTGATTAATGCCTGAGGAGTGCGTCATGCATTCGACTTTATTAAGCATGGTTGGAGATGATTGAATGCATATCTGGCCTTTATAATGACTTATGGTAGCCTACCGATCTACCAAGTCAGTGTTGCTATCTTCCCAGACAAGTCTGGTACGAATCTGCCTACCCTGGAGGGACGGAAGGCTTGTTGAGACTGAAACGCGGGATCGATCCCATGTGTATCTAAGGGAGCCTCCGACCACTACGCTGCACACGCGCTTAAATTATTGTTATAACGGGTATGTCTAGGTATTTTTAAAGACGGTAGTGATTATAGCTACTGTGCTGTTGAAAATAAATGCTGAGTCCCATCCATTACAGACTCGAAAGAAGTTTTTTGTTCTCTTTGTAACACGAATTTAAGAATTTATGCGTTAATACTCCGCAAAATTATGCGGTAGTTACTCAAAGATTCCTTTGTAGTAGTTGTGCTAGAAATTTCAATACATTAAAGTGTTGCCAAAACGTAATTCAATGGCATGAACCTCGCTAGTCTATGTTTCAGCACACGACGCCTCGTCGATCTGGTCGTATTCCAAAGCCAATTTCTCAACATTTCTCATGATTTAGATTTTAGTGTTTAGATCTCCACCCAAATCATTTGAAAACTACACATGTATCTTAACTGAGTAGTGCAGAGATAACTGCGATCGTTGTTGTACATTGGGTTTCCACTTCTATAAAGAAAATATTTTTTATTGCCATGATAATACTTGGTTGTTTTATGGGGATATCGATGCAATGATGATTCGTGTATATTTCCTTCCATTCAGTGTTGCAATATCAATAATGGTCACAACCGTGCAGGGTTTTAGCTCATATGTCAGTTGAAACCGTACCACGTGATTTGCGTAACTTACGTGCGTGTCTACTTTGTTCGTTAGTGAAGTCGTTGGAACAGTTCGAAATGGACGGTTGCGAGAACTGCGATCGTGTTCTGCATATGAAGGGTGATACAGACAAAGTCTATGAATGCACGAGGTGAGTAATGTCCTGTTATCATTTTTTTCGACGAAGGGTGTATGAGTTTTCCTGTTTCGTTTTCAGCACAAATTTCGATGGAATGATTGCTTCTATGATGCCCGAGGAGTCATGGGTTTGCAAGTGGCAGGTGCTCCTTTCCTATTCTTCAGTGTTCTCTAATTCATGTGGCCTTGGTCCATTGGACATTATTCCAGAAAATCAATAGGAAATGCAAGGGTGTTTATGCGATATCTGTATCTGGATCTCTACCCCCTTCTGTTGTATCCGAATTGAAGACGGTTGGAATACGATATAAACCTGGAATGCGAGATACTGCTTCTAAATAAATGGTGACCTACCTGTTTCACTTGTATCAAGTCATAGTGACCGTAGAGTATGGATCTACGTGTTCCACTGTTAATCTATTCTTCACTGTTACATGTGTACGCATACTATACATCAGTTGGTTATTATTAATGTGCCACAATCTACCAACCACAAATACAAGGAGCGCGTGTGGCGCAGTAGTCGGAGGCGTCTTGCAATACAGCTGAGATCGATCCTTGCACTCATGCCCCATCAAGCCTTCCATCCCTCCGGGGTCGGCGAATTGGTGCCAGACTTATCTATGAGGACAGCAGCACTGAGCGGATACATTGGCAGGCCACCGCGACTGGTTGTAAATGCTACATATGCATTCAGTCACCTCCAACGATGCTCAATGGAGTCGAATACATTGCGCATCCCTCAGGATTGGTCAACGCCAAGAGTTTTATCTCTTTTCTAATGTGCAACAATATATTACTTATGTAGCAGCTCGGACCTCACAGATGGTTTATTATGCTAAATTACGTAACAATTTATTAGGATTAACACTCAGCACTTATGACTAGCTTACTTTTCATATTTGTTGGACGTAGGGAGGGATACATTAAAATTCATAAAGGTGTCACATTGTTTCTTTTTATTAAGGCGCACAGAAAGAGAAATACTGGCAAAATATTACAAATAAAATAGAAGTTCTCATAACTCGATGGCGGAGAAAAACACTTTGGAAAGCACCGATTTTGGCAATGCAAATTATTCGTTCATCACGTATTTAGCAAGCAAGCTGTTACAATCCTTTCTGCAATCTTGACCCAGCAAAGGGAAAGATATCTGTGCAGATTACTTGCCATTTCTATGGAGAATACTTGAGATGTGAATATAGTTTCACTTGAAGTCGCTCATATATACAGTGAGACGTTATGACATCTTCTCAAGAATGGGAATAATCTGGTCGAAATTTGGTCTTCTCCCCGGATCTTCGTTCAGGCAAATGTTCATCAATCGAGCCATGTTTCGTGCAATACCAGGAGGAATTTGAACTCGCAAACCTTCAAGTGCAATCTGGAATGGAAAGCGCTTCGTACTATAGCGTAAGAAAGATTAAGATGGTAGTTGTTACACGGAAATGTACGTAATTCTTCACATATATATATATTCATGTATATATATATATATATATATATATATATATATATATATATATATACGCTTCCATCTTACCTTCATGCCACATTCCATGGGTGAAAGATCGGCGAATGGCACCTCACGGGTGTTCAATTCCCATAATAAAATACCAAAGCTCCACATATCAGCAGCACGGATATTCAGATCTTCTGGATCTCGTTGGAGTGCTAGAAAATTGTTATACAGCGAGACGCAAATGAAATAATACATGAAATGGAGTTTTTGTTCAATGACTATTAACCTTCCGGACTCATCCAAGCTGGTGAGTATATTCGTCCTACTTCTTGGAACGAAAACTTTGTATCCGCCATGGAGAGCTTTGCAGTTAACTCTTCATCTACTACAATATGTTTCGATGACAAATAAAACCTGGAAGATGTCATTAATTGAGGATGGGAAATAGTAGTTAAGAGAAAGTATTTCGTTTTTGATAGATGCACCGGTAGATAGAAAACTAGATGAGAGGAAGGCGAAATAAAGGACCCGCATGGTGTGGTGTTGAACGCGTTAGCCCCGGAAAGGGTAACAGTGCGTTCGTCCCCCATCGCAGACACCTGCGGTCGGGAGTTTTGGAAATATCTTAGCATCATTATGGTTGTACTACATTTCCTTTCCACCACTATCCATTAATGTAGATATCACTCTTATTGTTACTACTCCTATTACTGTCATGAGTCTCTATAAGTTAACGGATCTCTCACAAGAAGTCTTCACTTTGTCAGCCGTGATGGGATGTAGTCTTCCAGACGAGGTAGACAAGGTGTTAAAGAGAGAACGGGGGTCCATGTGCTTATCCTGAGAGATACTCAGTTCCAAGAATGATTTCTGTTTTACTAAGCTGGCTTCATTTAAGCCTTACGTATTTATGAGATCATGTTAGTGTATAACAGTGTGGGTGTGCTTCTCTATACGAACAAGTAATCCTCACATTTATTCTGGAGAAGTTCGACAATCTACCCATCGACATATCCAATTCCCATGACAGAATTCGACGACCAAAAGACGAGGACCTCCTCATTAAAATGTAAGTGTAAAAATTGTGTGCTGAATATGAAGAGTGTTATGTTTTTCGCATCAGTACAGCGAATGAGGCTTACTCACTAGCTCTTCTATTCCAAAGGGACCAAAAAGACGTTGCTGTTGCCTGTTCAGCTTAATCGACAACTGACAGGAGTTCATTCGATCCCTACTATTATCCACCCAGTAAGGTTCTCCACGTTGTTGCTATTACTAGTGGTATTTTTATTCCTTTTTTTTATACGATCCCTCTCTACGTCTACTATGCGGATCCTAGCACTTCCCAGATACGATCCGTTTCCTAGCATCCATCATCCACTAAAATCTTCCAAATTCTAGGTATGGCTCCTGCTACTTCTTGAGGATTTTCATTTCTTCTCAAATGCCGTAGAATACTGGTCCAGTCGATTCTCGTTGGAGTCCTGATATAGTCGGGCTGGAGCGCTCCAAATTAGATTCCAAAGAATGATTTTTTACCAGACATGTCCGGTACCAATTTTTCGACCCCAAGGGTATGACAGGCTTCGTCAGCTTCGGGCAGGACCGAGCCAGCACCATGCTCGTGATGATGGAAGTCGATATCACTATGCTATCTGTCCCACTAGTGATATTGTTATTAGCAGTTACTTATTCCCTCTAAGATCTACCGTCCTACAACGGATTACCGCTTCATCGTGGCTAGGAGGTGTTCTTGGGTGTCGCGCTACGATGTACAGCAAGGAGATTCGTGCCTCTGGCGGGGTCTCCCAAGCTGAGAAGGAGTTCGGCGTTTCTATCCGGCAACCCAGATAAGGGTAAACCAATACACCACTGTGTTGATATAGAATTTTTCGAATGGTGACAAATCTCCCTCTCATCCACAAGGGCTGCGACTGTCTATGGTGGTGACGACCTGGGAGAGACTTTGGCCTGGCTGACTTCGGGACTCTAGGGAGGCACAATAAACCAGCAAAGCTCTAAAAAGTGGAGATTACTCTGGAGCCCACACAACTAGTGAGGACGGGTTTTCCAAGTAAGTAAGTGAGATCTACAGTCATGTAAAATTTTCATCCAGATTGAAAAGCTCATCTGTATAGAACCAAACACCAGTCATAAATAGCTCGCCCCTCTCCAATTTTTCTTTCGGATGTCGAACATTTCCTTTTTAGGTTTCTTTTTTTACATGATCTGTGATCTCATCTACCGTAGATCCCTGCACATCCTGCAATCGATTCGTTTTTCTAGTATTCATCGTCCATGGTGGTCTTCGAAAACTTCGCTTGTTGTTTCGGCTGCTACATAGGGATTCCATCTTCTTAATCAATGCCGTAGAGTACTGGTCGAGTCATTTTCCCTTGCAATCTTGGAGATAGCCGATCTAAGGCGTTTCCAGATGAACTGCAGAAGATCGTTGGGGAAAGGGTCCAACTAGTCCCTTGTTTCGTAGACGACGGTATCACCAACCACTGGGTTTCATTAACACATTGAAACATACTCACCTTAGAATGGGGGGATCCAAGCTATGTAAATAGGACATTCCACGGGCGATATCGACGGCAAAGCGCATTGCTTGACTATGATCGATGACTACGGCTTAAACTACGACACATAAGACGTTTTAATCAAAAAATAAATTTAAAAAAAATAGAGGCACTGACAGCTTTGTTCATGCAGTACATTGTATAGGCTTCCGAAAGGCATGTATTGACTGATGACGACTAAATTCGGGGGCTGATTAGCGGCCGCCAACACGGGACAGATGTTGCTGTGCGCAAAGATCCTGGAAGTTGTGATGTAAATTTGATAGTCTTTACATACAGTACTTGAGACTAATAATGAACAGCGAATTTCATCATGATAACAGTTATATTGTAAAACTTATGGAAAAAGTACACATCTGACATTAATAACTAGCGAGGGATAGTTCAGGAATAAACTAAACAGTAGCCTTCTCAAAGCAAATCATTACCATTACGAGGAGATGCTTAGGCTCATTCTATATCTATGGTATTCTCGTTAGTGTAAGGACACTTTGGAACAACATAGTTCCTTTAAATTGTTTGGAAGCGCTCTGCTTCAGAAACTGCTTGGTCTTAGCTTAACGTTTTCAGTTGTGAAAGAGGTCAGGTCAAAGCGCCAAAGAAAAAAGGGTTAGATTAAACACTTGAACATTGATAGTTATATGATATGAACATAACATTGTCGAAATTAAAATCTTCACCAGCGAACTGTGCCATACCTGAGTGCCGGAAATTCGGTTTGAAAATCGCGGGAGATTCTTGGAGTGACTTCCTGAACGGCTAGAATCCGGGCCACAATCTCATTTCCTTGCCATTTACCGCGCCAAAGTTCGCCCGAATGAGATTCGGCAACCTAAACAAGAAATGTTTGCGAAAAGCGAGAGAAACCTTGTGCATGAATATTATTCGGTGATGGACGAAGTGTTCTAACTTCAATGAATGCTTTGTTATCGCCCTATTTCAAAAGTGAAAAGCGAATGAGAGATCGTTGAAAATGTTCATTCCCGTGAAGCTCACTTATTATTGAATACAATCGTGAAATGTCCGTTGTTCTTCACAATACGAGAAACAGCTGGAAATTACAATCTTGAGGACGAGACTATTCATTCTATTGAGTCTTTCCCAAGAGAAAACTAACACCCAAAAGAAAGAAAGTGGCTTCCGTTTTCAAACGTTCAAATAAACCTATCAAGTAGCGGTCACTTGACAAAGTGGTATCGAAAGCCAAGTAACAAGAACATCCTCGTTCATTTCCTTTCTCCCCACACTTCACACATAAAGAGGGCGCTTGTGAGAAACATGTTTCGAACAGCCACCTCTGTGTGCACTACCAGGGAATTAAAGGAAGAATCGCGCGACTTGGCTGGGCAAATAGCCATCTCCAATGACTACGAAGTAGTAACCCCACGAGATAAGTTTAGAAGAAGAGCGACGCACCTAAGCGAAACATATTGCCGAAAGAAAGTCCCGTTTATGTTGCTTTTTATAAGCGATGAAGTAAGCGTAGCTATTAAAATGCTTAAGAAAGGCAGGTCTGGACGAATCGGTAGCGATAGTTGAAACACCACCGACTACTCTAAGTCCTCAGTTAGTTCGTAACCGCCTGTATGACCGTCCATGTGAAACACCAAATGGCGTAATTTGCCCTTACGGCAGGGACGGTGATTGGATGAGTTCAGGTACGATATACCTGATCTCTTGTAATAATCGCGGAGATGAATATATTGGTGAAACGGGCAGACCTCTGTGTAACCGTATAAAAGAACACCTAGATGGTAAACGAAAACTAGGACAGACAAAGTACCCCACTAGGCACGCATAGGATACAAAAGCGTAGCGGAGACGATTTTGAAGTAAAAGTTAATATCCTTGCACAGGAGTCCAAAACACCGGCGTGAAAACTCCTTGAGGCTTTCTGGATAGATGCCAAAAACCCTACAATGAATAGCAGGGACGAATGCCCGGAGGTCATACGCGACCTGATCCCGTACGTTCGCATCGATTTTTGATGTGGGATGGTGCAGTCGTCAACCACATGCGACTATAATCAGCTGTTCTAAACTTCCTCATTGGAAGTCACGAAAAAGTTGTGGGTTTTTCGAGAAGTCGTTGATCGTGTAATTACCAAAGAGTCTTTCGTCTTTGTGTAAGTGTTATTGAAGCGTTTGGCCTAGTAGATTGTATATCAGAATACCCTTCCAGGCTCTGAAGAAGACGATACTGCCGAAACGTCAGCTGGCGTTGTATTGTATTGTGTTTTTATGGAAGTAAATGTATGCTGTTTAACAACCTCGCGATTTCTGAACAAGAAAACGAACGATGCGCTCAAAAGAAACTAGAGACAACCAAAAAAAGTATTCACAGAATCTAAACCATCTTATATTATGATAACAAGGGCTATGAGAAGTCAACTGGACAGTCAGCGAAATACTGCTCCATCAGCTTTAAAAACAGTACTTGAAAATTTTCTGACGGACCTTAGTGATTAGATTGAGCGACGAGACATCGACTCCGGTGTATCGGGAGAGAGTCGCATCACGAGTACGAGACTTCGTGCCTTTCCATGTTTGATCTTTGAACGGGATTCGTTCGTTCGGATTCTGGCCGTTTTCTATCGCAATCTCTGAATACGACAATGCTCAGTGATATGAAGACCATTCGAATTTGGTTACATCTTGTCCTTGTGTCTCGACTCATTCTTCGGTGGCTCGGTCTCGCCATATAGTGGTGAATGCTCTTTTCGTGAAGCCATACCTATATCTAAGTGATTTCATAACGTAGTCAGTTTTTATTTACTGCCTATTCTTTTCTTCGGCAGGGTATGATGTGAAATATAAGCAGAACGATTCCGAGATATAATTTCAATGATGCTGAAATATTTGCAAAACTCCGGAGCACAGGTGTCTGCGGTGGGGATCGAACCCACTATTACCCTTTCCAGGGCTAACGTTTTCGCCGCCATAGTATGCAGGTCTTTCATTTCGCCTTTCTGTAATTTTGGTTATCTAAATGACTATTCTCCTGTTTTTATTTACTTCTCAATAAGCAGCTATCATGCCATATAACTGTAATCTGGTTGTTTCCGTTTCGAAGCAAAGACACCGATTTCTAATTTTTTTTCTTCATGCTTCTCGCTAACCCAAGGACCTATCTCTTACCACCTTACACCTCTTCTTAAACGGCTCTTTTCGATTTTATCTGTAATTTAATTCATTCATAACGAAACTGCATTTTCGACAACTGTGAATAATTCTGCAGTAATTAGAGTACTTCTGAACCAGATGACTTGACAGGTTTGCATAACAAGTTTTGAACTTCGCTTTTACAGTATAAAAACTTATATTGAGTTGTTCCAAAAATCGAAAACTACAAGAAACTGAAGGCGAAGTTTACCTTCTTGAAAATTTTAGACCTTACGGCATATCTTGATTGTAACACTGAGTTTAAGATGGTTGAATTTTATCGCTGTTCTGATTTTTCAAACCTTCTGGAGACATGGCAGAACTCAATTGTAACTGCTCGTTCGTAAGACAGTAGAAAAGTAAAAAAGGTCGATAAATGTGTAACAAATGGACTGAACAATCAGGAAAGAGATCATCGGGATGAAGTTCACATTACACTTCCTGCGCAACAAAAACAACCACTTATCGCTAGAAATGCGGTGTGCGATGAAATCTTAGTCCTCAACGACAAAGCTCGTGAAAAATTTCCAAAGGACAAATTTGCACTATAGAAAAATGATGGTGACCACTTACTGAGTGGATCCGGATTAACCTAGCACAAATTTTTGAATACTGAAGAAGCGACAACAGAAAGGAAGTACGTGGAAGTGAAGTAATCACAAAAAATCAGTTGAATCCATTAGAAATTGCAGCGTATATAATGAGTAATGGTCAACGACAGCCTGAGTAGTTGCGCCTTCAATACGCTGATGCTGTGGTTCGACTACGCGTCGAGTCAAGCTCTCCATATATCCTATGTGGAGAAATTGATGCCAAACCTGTCTGGATTTAAGTCACCCCTTCCAATGCACAAGAGCTGGTGGCTTCACGTTATGACGATCTGGGAACGTTCTAGCAAGGGTATCTCCGATTTCCGGGAAAATGCAGGTCTTTCATTTCGCCTTTCTGTAATTTTGGTTATCTAAATGACTATTCTTCTGTTTTTATTTACTTCTCAATAAGCAGCTATCATGCCATATAACTGTAATCTGGTTGTTTCCCTGTTTCGAAGCAAAGACACCGATTTCTAATTTTTTTTCTTCATGCTTCTCGCTAACCCAAGGACCTATCTCTTACCACCTTACACCTCTTCTTAAACGGCTCTTTTCGATTTTATCTGTAATTTAATTCATTCATAACGAAACTGCATTTTCGACAACTGTGAATAATTCTGCAGTAATTAGAGTACTTCTGAACCAGATGACTTGATTCGACGATATTGATAAGAGAGATCAAAAATCCCCAAGCGCAAGCCGAACCAAAGTGTAAATCCAAAGACTTTGGTGGATGATGGATGTAAAAAAAAAACGAATTGGATGAACGACGTGCTGGGATCCGGAAAATGTGTGGTGTTGGGTCCTGTGATATAAAATAAAACAAGAAAAGTGGTCAACATCAACATTCAACCACACGTTGCGGTAGAGTTTGAGTCGATTCCGCTATGGAACTGAGAGTTTCTTCGGAGAGCTTGCTATTTCCAGAACCATACAGCTGTGTTGTACAAGAATTTACTTGATACTGCTCATTCTGATTGATAAAGGTGTTTAAGCCGATTGAAGCATTTAAAAGCTCACGTTCAAAATTCGCCACTTTTTTTTTCGCCAAATCAATATGATGGAATAACCTAGTAAAAAAAACCAATTTCTGTCCCGAAAGGCGACTCCTTTACAAAAAGGAACTCTATTCTTACTCGTACATTCATAGTTTTGAGCAGAACATGTTCACTTATCCCACAAAACTTGAGTAGTATTTGAGAAGAGCAGTGAAAAATTAAACAAACTTCGTTCAGAGGGTTTTTGAAGAGGACTTACCAGCTATAGCTTGTCGAGACGGACCTTGACAAACATCCATCGGGGTATGTCCCCGCTTGTTGCATGCTCCAATTTGGGCTCCGGAAACGATCAAATCCTACAAAATTTCCGATAAATATGCGAAACTTAGCACGTAAATAAGAAATTTGCAATTCTGCAGTTATGCGTTTTTTCTCTTCATGACAGGAAAACCTCTTCAGGAAATCACCGTAGCTTACGACCGTAAAACCAACAAAAGAGTGGAATTCCGTAACATGGCTAAATCACTACTTCTTTCACTTCTTACACTATCTGTGGAAGAGGCTTTCTTATTTTATTTTACTTCACTTTACACAACTTATCATGACATCTACCGTGCCGATCACAACACTTTTTGCATTCGACTCGTTTTTCTTCCCATTCGGTCTTCGAACACTTCGTGTGTTGTTTCAGCCCTTCCTTAAGGATTTCATCTCCTTTACAAATGTCGTAGAATGCCTGTCAAGTCGCTTCTCTCTATCTTTGCAATCATTGAAACAGGCGATATAAGGCGTTCCCACGTAGAGTGGAGTCGACGGCATCACTAACCATTGCGCTAACCCCCTTTCCCCATTTAATAGTTAGTCAGTAGGATCTGAAGAAGCAAAACAAATAGAAGAGAACAGAAACCTCTGCGATCTGCTCAAATCCCCAATAACAGGCATAGTGTAATGGAGTCATTCCGTGCTCGTTAGTCGCATGCACATCAGCTTTTCGAGCTAGCAACTTCTGAAAGACGATCAGACAGCTGAAAGTTTATATGAAGAATTCTCATTGTTTTCTTAAACAGTCCTAAAAGGACTTTTTTAAATGGATGAAGAAACATGTAAAATGCTTGTTGGATTTGTCTTGATTTCAAAGAAATTAATAACAATTCCGTATGAAATTGCTTGATATAATCACAGCTTTACATCTAATGTAATTACGGCTTTAAAAAACCAGCGATTATTCCTATAAGATGAAGTTAGTAAGTTTTCAAAATGATAACGCTTTCCATCGACTCAGAAAGAAATTACACTTATTTCTAAAACTACACAATACCTCCTATGCTCCTTTTTTCCTGTTTACAACATCATTACTATTATTATTACTAGTTAATATCACTATTATTATCATTACTACTGGTGACACTACAATTAATATTACTGAGTATGGCTTTCTGTCAGCTAGTTTTTTACCGTACTACTAAGTATTTGAACAGCATGAGCCGCGGAAATAGTATTAATGTTCTAAATTTGTACAGCTGTCACGTCAGTTTTATGTATTTCTTCTAGAATGTTTCATCTCATTGATTACTGGTAAACTGAAAAATATGATATAGTAGGAGAAACTGACAACGACAATAGGTCTGTGTCCGTGGGCGGCAGCTAGATGGAGACTAGTGTCGTCGCCCATGTTGGTGGCGTTCACTCGCGCTCCTCTCGACAGAAGCATCTCAACGATGGATACGTGGCCTTCCTTCGAAGCCCAATGTAACAACGAGAACGCATGATCGTCACTGAAAATCAAAAACATGGCTGTCATGTCACTTTTCTTTTCCATTAATAAAACTGCTAAATCTGGGTGGTTTGAACACGAAAGCTTTTTGAGCGAGATGATGCAGGCGAAACCTGATTGAGTTCAATGTTAACCTCTTCCACTCCGTAAGCACATTGAAGTGTTTTTTCCGGCCGCATTTCCAGAGTTGATGTGTGCTGTGTTCGTATCGTTTCTTTCGATTTTACAGGTTAAGAAAACCTCGTTCTTAAAATATATCCTTCTTAACTATATTAACAATCCCTACGATTTTTACCGTACTGACGTTTTCTTATAGAACGTTTGAACGATTTCTTCTGAAACATAACCGGAACACACAATATTTAACCGCAATGAGAAACCCTGAACTTTGAAATCTATCTCATCCTCAAGAACCACGAGAACACACCGATAGCGAAACAGATGGATCGATCATATTATGAGAGGAATAGACAATAAACGGACAAAGAGAACCGTACAATGGACTCCACGACGAAGATTGCGTCCCTAGGACGACCACCTACAAGTTGGTGAGACGTGTTCGTAACCAAAGTCAAGTAGCTGTACTCGCAGCTGCAGTTCTTTTGTGGATCACGGCACGAGATTGGCACTCGCCACGAAGCTCTAATCAAATCACCACCATGGATGAGAATTGCAAGAGAAAGAAACGAATATAAACTGCGCTGGGGTCCGCACATCTCGTTAACACGGGCCATTCAACGATCCACACCAGTAAGCACTGACGCTCCCTGATCCAACGCCAGTTGTTGCTGTTCGTTTAATAATCTTAAACCACCCCAACTAACTTCATAATTTTACGCTAAACCTTTTCATAAGCACTATATCGGTCAGACGAAGACATGAGCAACGCCTTAATAGAATAATAAATGATGAGACATCTTGATAACAGCAAAGGACTCTTTTTTTCTTGCAAAGCTTCATAACCGTTGATTATAGGCTCACCCGACGTTGAGGTCGTGCTCGTGGTCATCTAGCCAGACGCGAACCTGGAATGCGTTTCCCTCGCGGACCCAGCCGAACACGTCCTCCATGATGATCGGCACATTCGGCTTGTGCTCGTGATAGTGAGAGGAGAGCGCCATCGGTGTTGTTGTCGTTTGCGGTCGCTAACCGCGACTCCAACTCTGAAGCACGGCTTCTCTGCAAGAAAATCACCGCACATATTGGCATATTACATGAAAAACTTGTTAGTACGATCAAAAAATAAACAATCCATTGATTCAGAAAAAAGGAGTCACCAATTTGCTCAGTTTGTAGTATTCAATAACCTACAGAAGCGGACCTACCATGATAACCAATGATCCCGATTCGGATCATTCCTAAACTGCCAGTATGCTAACCAATCTGACTGCCAGTTAAGCCTGACAAGGAATGAACTCAGAAGGCATGAAGAAAGCGCGTACGAAAGAGATCTGGGGAAATTTCCAATAAACAAAGGCACTGGTTAAACAGTGAACAACGAGGAAAGAAGAAAAGAGAAAGATGTCCAGATGTAGACAGGGAAAAGTGGATAAAACTTAAAAAAAGGATAAGGTTATCAACAGAATGTCAATGACTTATCGTGAGTCTTATGGAAAATTCAATCTATAACCAATTCATCGAGGTTTAGATGATGTGGGCTGGAACCGAACACAAAATAACACCCGCTATCGGGTCCTAACAAAGCGCTGAATCACTTCACAAAACAAATTCCGCAATATTACACTTGAACAGTTGAATGTTTCCACTTCATAAAAACTCGTGTGAAGTTCAACACAATCACCATTTGAGTGGAAACTTCCTGCGTGAACAAGATTTTCCTTCCATGGATCTACACATAACTGTGATAGTGGTTTTTCATGTCGTTCATCACAAGAAGTTACCAGCCCACCCATATGTGCCGGAAGGGGATTCGCTATGTTGCGATTGGGATGCTAACCGGATAACGAAAATCCTTGACATACTTAACTCTTAGCCAAGCATTTGAATGTAGATGTCAAAATTCCAAGTTTGTGAACTCTGTTGCAGGTAGGATGAATCCCAGTTTTACTTCACTGTTAGACATCCAGCAACACCTCCAGCCTAAAATGATGGAATAACTCACTTGAGTTGTGTGGTGCAATATTTAAAACACTATCGACCCTATATATAAATATTTCGTTGACCATTTCATAAAAGTTCAGCGATTTCACATTTCCTTTCTTGTGTCTTTTCTTTCCTCAATTGCACGAACGTTTCGCATTCCTCTTTTCAAGAGCCCTTCCATTCCGCTTTGTTCCATTTTCGCGCTGAATAATCGCTTCAGAAAAACGTATGAAGTGTGTCTGGTAAAAATACTGATGTAACCCGCATCAACTTGATTCGGAGAGAAAATGACGTATTCCTTCCTCAAAGAACTTTGACAACAATTAAAAGAAGTAGAAGAAGTAAATCAAACTATATTCTTCACAAATTCCTAAACTACTATCCGGGTAACAGCACTTTCTATTCATCCGTTTGGAGAGAAAAGTGCAGAGTGGTGTTTAGTTGGTTCCGATGCACCAGTAAACGAATGCAGTGAAGTGCGTTGCGTGCAATATTGTCATAAAAGTAGACGCTACCACGATTTTCTGCGTGCAGAACATATATTTCATGTATGTGTCAAAGTTAAAATTTAAAATAGCGCTGTCCTAAGCTCTAATATGTTCCGCGTCGGTAATTACAAGGATATTAAGGAAAGAGACAAAAGTGAAAAAAAATGAACGAGATGACTCTATGCATTAGAAAAAATGAAAATTCAAGCAATTCACAAGTAAATTTGGAGCAAAATAATCCCGTCAGGCACTGTGTTTGCTACCCAGCTGTTTTCCATCAATCCGTCCGACTGCTATATATGAAATATGAAATGTGAAAGAAAATATGAAATATACGGAAGAATGAAATGAACTGGAATGACTACTGATGCCGTCGCTGATGCCAATGAGTAACAGACTTTATATGAGCAGTTGTTGCGATGGAATCAATACGACGAATCGATTGCGGTGTCGGACAATGGGAAGTCGGACTCTTTTATGGATACGTCGAGGGAAAGCGAAGAAGCTGAAGACAGCTGAGCGAAACGGGGTTCTGGCTAGTTCAATGCAGCGTTTAGGGCTTAATGTGGGCTGTAAACCAATATAGCAAACCGATCGACATCAAGAAAAAATCAGAATGGAGTGGAAGAAGAGAAATGGTTCAAGGAAAAGTGCTATGTAAAAGGTTTGATTTTTTACCTTGCCTTTTTTACCCTTCTTTTTTTCTTACTTTTTTAAGGCTTAGTTCGCCATAAAAAGGGCTTAGAAAGTGCGTTACAGTAGTTGATTGCTGTTCAATAATACTAAGATGATCAGAAGAATACCTAGCCAAGAACTGGACCCTTCGATTTCAGAGATTTTCCATTCAGAAAAGTTAGGAAGACTTATCACTCTTCAGAATTTTATAGGCTCTGGAATCTACTAGGACTAAGGAAATGTTGAGATAAAAAATGGGCTCATTCTAGCTCTCGTTTGTTGCTAAAAGAGATTACACCCAATTCTAATTATCACTTTACCCGTTCCAGGAACTGCTGTCGTTTAGAGCTAAATAACGCAATAAACCTTTTCCCTGTCTATAAGAGTTAGCAAGCACATTCAATGATGATACGGGGAGGAGTTGGCCCAACTATCATCGGAATCCAAGTTCAAAAACACTTCCGAAACTAACAAAAGGCTAGTAAAAGCAACAGGAAGTCATCCTGAAAGCGCCAAGATTTTTTAACAGGAACCATCAAAGACAATGGTAATATTGGAAAAAGATAAGATACAGTGCTGTTACTCAGAGGATTTCCAAATTCTGTTCCATTTCTCAGTGAATCGTCATCATCACAAGCTCCATTCAACTTTAAAAGAAAAAACAGGATGACAAAGATGAAATGTGGTGGGAGAAACCGGGTTTGTGTGGGTGAACAACACCCGTACTCAATGGTAAAACGACCGATCAATCGATCGATAGGCGTATTTACACTGCGGGCAGGGGTTAGTGAGAACAAGATGGAACAGCCGGTGGTTGTCGGACGTGTGGGCGACGGGGAGTGTGCGGTTGTGATGGGGAGTTGGGGAGGAGTCTGACTGAGTTGGGTCAGCGAGCGAGAGGTTTAGATGGAAGGACGTGGTCAGTCAGTGAGGCTCATTGTTGACAATGTGACATACGGAACGTACCAGTAACTGTCACAAGAAATGTGTTGGCTTAGACGGTGATCTTAACCAAGCAAGAGGGATTTTTGTGTCGATAATTCTCAGATTCCAGAGAACTGTTCTTTTCCTCAGAGTTCCAAATTGTGATACGATTTCTTTACAAAAATAACTAGCTCTGGATTCCCAGACTTTAAGTAGAATGTCGTAAGCGAATGAAACATAATCGTTTTCTTACTTTGAAGGCCAGTTTTCTACTTTTAGAGTCCACTTAGGAATTGTTTTTCTTTCAGAGATAAACACCACATTTCTAGTCGAGATAGTGATTCATCCATAGAAGATATTGAGCGGATTTCAAAACATTGGATGATTTTCCTCTAGTATGTTAACATCAGGAAGGTCATGCTTAATCTACTTATCGAGTTTTGACTTCTCCCACAAAAGTTTTAAGAGCTTAGAAACTGTTGAATTTGAAACAGTCACCACTAAAGAGACTCCTACAGCACCTTTCTCAAGGTCATCTTCGTTTCTGTAGTTTCCAGAGGAAGATGACATACAAATAATACTTTTAAGTGCGCCTTCATAAGGTTTTATACTCAGTATGGCTGGAATAGCGAAGTGGTAGTGAAGTGTGCATTACTCGGACGGGCCAACCTACCCAGGTTCGACCACCTCTGATGCCCATCAAGCCTCTTGTCCTTCCGGGATAAGAAAATTGATACCAGATTTCTTTGGGACAAGCTTGTTCTCTTCAATCTATGTAGGAGCACCCTCTCATTGCTAAGCAGAATCGACTCGAGTAGTATTAAACGACATTCGTGAAGAGGACGAAAATTCCTCAAACGGTAGTTGAACCCATACGCAAAAAGTTCGAAGACCTTAGTGGATTGTGGATGCAATGAAACGAATCGAACCTAAGAACTGCTGAGATCCGTAAAATAATAATTGTAATTATAGCTTGAATCATTGCGGCTCTTAAGTAGGTAAAGACATCGAAACGTTGACTGCAAGGAAGTTTTGCAACAAACTTGTGTTAGTTTACCAATAAAGCAAGATATATCAACAGAGTGCTCGCCAATGGAGCCAAATTACACGCCCTTCTGTATATCGGACACACACATTGTGGAGAACACTGCAATTGAAAACATCTACACATTCTCATATGGACGACCGAATTAGTGAGGAGGAGCACTCACGGAATATGAGACTAAGGTGTAAAGTAGCAGACGACTAGCCAATAACACACAATGTGGGTGGATAACGTCGAGGAGAAAACAGTGGTTACACCCATCCAGAGGGTCACTCACGGCTTTTATGTTGTTCTAATTAAGCACCATTAATGAGATACGAAAGGCTAACAATAAGCGTAAATTTGATCTCCTTCATAAATCTATCTCATATCGCACCTGCGTCACCATATTCGAGCCACTTTCTGAGAACCACAGACGCATCAATGTCTCATGTGTACTGTGGAGAAGGACAGTTAAGTTACCAATTAGCATTGCAGGAGACGTAGTCGACCGAAGGTGTTGCTAGAATCGTGTGTAACATACTGTTTTCTTCACGAGCAAACACGAGGCTATTAACAAAAAGATTCATTCAATATAACACTGGCCGACGTTTCCGGGGGTTTCGCTTTCTTCAGAGCCTGGAAGAGTCAAATTGACACGCATCCATTCAGTCAAACACTCATAACCTCAACATACAGAGGAATACATAAATAATTAATCGCACAGTGAACAGCTTCGCTTAAATACTCGCAAATCGTACCCGAACTCATGGAATCACCGTCTATACCATTAAAGTAGAAGATTAAAGGATAAACCTCTCGGTGTTGATCAATCCCTGAGTGATGCGCCATATATTCGACTTCATTAAGCATCGTTTGAAGTTGATTGGATGCATATCTGGCCTTTACAATGACTCGCGGTGGCTTTGCCTTGTATTCTTTAGTAAGCTTTATTAATCAGAAAACAATCCTTAAAATAACAGGGATGTTGAGGTATGCACAAAACGCGGACCATCAATTGGACTTCGAACTCGCGATTAACGTGTTTCCGAGTTTTTCATTGCAGCTCAGTGGTGACGCATCTGCCTAAGAGCTTCTGCTTGAAAGTATCTCTTGGTGACTCTCATTCTCTAGGCTTTCTTAGCACTGTCGTGAACACATTGTTTGAACGGGTTTTATTATCATCTCATTTCAGAAAAAAGAGTCACCCACGAAAAAGTAATATCGCGTACGAACCTTACTGAAAGCAGTCACCTGCGGTCCGGAATTTTACAAACATCTCAGCTGCACTGTTGTCATCCGTTTACAATAATTTGTTTTTCAACGGATAATCCATCCTGCAGGTGTTGGGATTATGCTAACTAGCACATAGTGCATAGCGAAAAAATAATTTTGAAACCAACCGCTATTTAACCTCGGTAGTAAGACAATGAACATGTGTTCAAAATGTTGAGCTTACACGAAGTGTATACCCCCACCATACCCCAGGACGATCCTTTGAACTGAGTCAGACACATTCCTCGCCCATGTAACTCTACCAAATACCTGGAACAACAAGGCATTGGGTGTTTAAAAGAGGCTATTTATAACGCGAGTGGAGATTTATGTTCTGAGTTCCCTTTGCTGAGATTACGAAAGTGTTTGGATGAGTAGATCGCATCTCAGCGGGACCTTTCCAGGCTCCATAGAAGGCTAAACCGCTGAAACGTCACTATTGTGTATTAATAAATGCTGTAATAACATAATCGTCTTTGATCATTAAGAAAAACGATGAATCATTTATTAATGCTGAGGCTAGAAGAATGACGGTCTTGGGATCCACATTTATTTGTCTCAGCATTCAGTATGCAATATAAAAGACAAGTTTAGAAGAAGGTTTAATGATTTGTCACGTCTCCAGAGATCAGAACAGGAAATCACCGTTATTACGGATTTTAGTAAAGAAATCAAAGTGCTGGTTCAACCCGCGCTCCCTGCTCTACTCCAATCCATGTGGGTACGCCTTGGCTAGGCTATCTCCAAGATCGCAAGGAGAATCGACATGGCTAGCATTTTATGGCATTTATAGGGAAGAACCAAGCAGCTGCTGAAGCAAAATGCGAAGTGTTCGAAGACCTTCGTGTACAATGAAAGCGAGGAGAACGAATAGAACGCAAGAAATGCTGCGATCCGCACAGTAGCTGAGAAAGACATGTCGTGTAGTAACAACTATAATAATCACCTGTATCATCTGTAGTCCCGTTGATCTTCGAGTGACTCGAGTGGGCGCCACTAAATCTTCCATTTTTCACTGTTGTGTGCAAGAGTAGCCCAGTGGGTTCTGCTCGCTCTAGGAACTCGTTGATCATTACACCGTTCTTCTACGGTTTTAGTGAAGAATTTTGAGCATCGGAACAGTGATCTTCATGTCGTGGATTTAACACGCTGTGGAATCCAACTGCTGATGGATCCTGTTCATCGGTTGTTGTTCAGAGGTATTGTGTTCGCTCCATCTTTCATTCGGAAATTTGTCACGTAGAGCGGCAACTCTGATTTTTCATCGCTGACGTAGATCGGATGTTCGGATCCTCTCCCTTCTTGCTTGATACCGAATACTCCTAGCATCGTCCGTTCCACTGCACGTCGAATAACGCTGAGTGACCTTTCACCCTACTTACGCAGAACTTAACGCAGGAAGAATCGTGAAGTCGAAAAGGTGGGCACGGAGTCGGGCATTCCTTGCTTTCTTCACTACATCTCCGATGCTATTGAAAGCTCCCTTAGCTGCTTGCTTCCTTCTGCTCAAGTCTGGAGCAAAATATGTTGATTTTGTGATCTTGCAAGTCAATGAAAAGGCCAAACTTTGCTCATCGTTAGCACTGTTGATGACACTTTAAGTTTCTAAACACATCTTACCAGGATGGCTGGTTTGGCGATGGCTATGGCTGGTTTTCTTGCTTCATTGTGGAATTGAAATCCACCAGCAGAAAGCTAGTAAAGATCAGGTGGTGAACACTGCTGAGCACAGCGTTTTCTATAGATGTTACAATTCAATCTTTTCCCACATGTTAATGTAATGTAAAGCTTACAGGCTGTGGAATCACTATGTTCATTCGAGAACTAGACGACTACTATAACTATTTTAAAAAATTGCTACATGATTGAAATTATGAGCCAGGTTTTGATGTTTACTCATAGTTCAACGCTTTAATGGTCTACCTTTATGAGAAATCATGCAACAATCGAGTTCTCCACTTAACTGGTAAGCCAGTGGTTTGGAAAGCTTTTCCTGTAATCTCATAAAGCTCGTCTAAGGGAATTACCAGGTGGTAACTGTCGTCACTGCTTGTGGAAGGTACGAAGGTTTTAGAACTTCTGGTTAGATTATTCATATGATGACAAGAAAACCTAGAATATACTCAAGAAGTAGTAGAGATTTAAGGGAGGAAGTTTTGAAGTAAAACTTATTGTCTATAACTCTCCGGATGATTTTTGACCTGATATGCCCACTCCTCGCCTATGCAGACCCTGTGCATCTGGGCTGCATCAATAAGAGGGAATGAACACAGAGAAAACGCTTTGAAGGAAGCTGTTTGCTATGCGAGTGTACTGAACCCTTCCTGTCGATGATAAGAAAGTGTTGCACAGAGTGAGTGGACCGCTCGCCAATTTGGCCTTTCGAGCCTTCGAAGAAGGAAAAGCCATCAAAACGTCAGTCAGTGCTGAATAAATCATGAGTTATCAACTTTATGTTGTTCAAGAAGAGAACATTTATTTATACTTGTATGATTTAGTACTGCATATTATGCGAATTCCAACACTGCGTTCGGTTTGTTGTCACGCACGAGTCATTAACTATAGATTTCCTGGTGTATTCGGATGCTACTTGAAGACTTTATCCTCTTCGTGAACGTTGTTGCTGGATGAGTGTGATTGCTCGGTACTCGTGGAACAGCTCCACTATGGCATTTCCAGATCATCGCCATTCACCGCTCACAAAGCTTTCCCGAGACACGCCTGGCATCATGCTATTGACTGTGGAAGGATGGAGGGACTCGGCTGTTCTTTTGCGGGGTTGAACCAGCGATCATACGTGTTATTTGCAGAGCATCTCTAAACACTGCGAGTAACCATGGTCCGGTAGTCACGGCGAAATATTCTCATTGAATCTACTATTTATTTAGCTCTTCATGCAAAGTTCGTAATCTCGATCTCCTAGTGGACGGTATTATGCACTTTAGCTCACAAGAAACACATTTCAGGAAAAATATTATTTTTGCTGAGGCCACTTGAAGAAAACTGGATAACAAACATTTACATGGATGTACTTCGAAACCGACCTTCACTAAACCTCGGTGTGACTAATCAATATGTATTATTTCTTGATAAGCTTGCACGAGGTTGATAAATATATTTATTTTCGGCTAACGTTTCGACGTCTTCGTCTTCCTCAGAGCCGGTGATCCGAGTCGATGG